>JAODAL010002589.1:0-192399 GCA_025379985.1 Phyllomedusa bahiana
ATCTCATCATACGCCTTTACTTGGCATCTATTATACTAGTTTCTAGCACAAAAAGTTACAATGGTTTACCAGAAAAAAATGTTTTCGCCATTCAGTAGATGGGTATTAATTCTAAACTGGTAAAAAAAACTTTACATCAGCTCTTTATTGATACTGCAAGGTGCACATAAGATGTGGCTCTATTAAAATGTTGTCCCTCAGCTTGACAAGCTAAGCTGTATATCTTTACTAACCCAGCGCTAAATACTAAAACAGTGTCCCCATTAGACAATTATGATTGTGAGAATAATAGTTCTCTAACAGGAATTGTACATTAAACCTTAACTCACACTTTCACACAATTTATTTTTGCTGATTTTTTGCTTCTTTTACAACAGGACTAAATTGCATATAATATTACTGCAAAAAAACTTAAGTGATGCTAAAGTGTATTTTGAGTAAATAATCATTAAGAAGTTACTTATGACACTTTTTCTTACAGGCTGTAAAACTAAGAACTTGACAAGAAGGTGTTCTAGATGTATGAACTGTTTATCATATTCTAGCCAATCACCACAGTAATTGGCTCACCCTGGTGAAGATTTCAGCTCAGGAGCCAGATGCCACTTCCAGTAATTATGCTTGATTCATCAGGTCAACAACTAAGCCATTTTAACAAGGTCACCAATGTTTAAGTCCATTCTTCAAGCCCACTGACCTTCCAAATGAGAATTCCTCTAATTAATATAGTCTACCAAACATTAACAACATTGAGCGCATATGGTGTGTGGAAAAGGATCCACAAAAACCTACAAAAAACAAAGAATGAAGGGACTCTTCTAATACAAAGGAAAGTAGCAATTACAGCCACAATTGTGTGTACAGCGTATGTGAATGTATATGCTGTATATGCTGTTACATAATGTGTAAAGGGAGGGGGTGAACATTATCTTTTACCCTAACAAAAAAAAAGTGCGTTACTTATTACTTTTTTGTATATGCTGCAAATGCAATGTATAAATGTTGTGCTGTACTTTTAGGTAATTTTACCTTGCATTGTCAGTGAAATTATGAATTAGCAGGTTGCAGTACACAGCATACCGCCATATCCTGCCATTCTAATGGACACCAGGAGTGAATGTTTCCAGATGGCCAGCTAAAAGGAGAAAGTACCAGCATCAGTGTGAACCATAGAAATGCCTAACTCTGACATAGATGTGTTTTGAAGCTCCAAAGTGCTCTGCCACTCCTGATGGAGCGGGGACAAAGAGGAATGTATATAAGACATTGTTTTGGTTTGTGCGACTAGACCACAAAAGACACCTGTAGAACCTGTTGTAGGCCCATTTACCTGTTAAGCCTCAGCTTTTCCTTCATAAGATCCTTGTTGGGCTCTTGAGCCAACACAGTTTATCCACCTTGAGAACAATGTTGGGCGTTAGGGAAGAGCTGAATGGAGGGCTGGACAGCAGCACAACTTGTCCATGGTGAGAAGGTAAGTGGACTGGAACCCAGAGGGGCTTGCTTTTTTAAAGAGTTGGTGACCTGGAGGCCATTGGTAAGCAAATTGGTACCTGAAGGAAAGCTGCATAGATTACCTAAAGTTCTATCGGTACATAGTTGACTGAAAGAGTTATTGTGGTACTGCACAAGACATGGTGAGCTAAGAGGGAAAGACAAATCTTTAGAGACTGAGAGGGTTCTGTGGCAAGGCTTCCACATAAAAGGTATGACAGGCGAAGGCAAAGCTGTGAAAGGCAGTTATGCAGAAAATGTACTATCCTTAGACCTGTTATTCTAGTCTGAGTCTCCTGTAGCCATCAAGCAAATTGTGCCCCTAATTGTGAACTGCAACCATGTAGTGTATTGTGTCTCCGTTGTGTGCTAGTAGAGTACTTTGTTCTACCAACAAATTCTTGTTTCATCAAAGAACCTACCATCAACCAACACTTTTAAACTACTTAAATATACTGACAAATTAAGGAAACATGTCAGCTATTGGAATGTTGATATTCTACATGTAATATAAGTAAATTGATTAAATAAACCATGTCCAATAATAGAATTGCCTATATAATATAGTCAACAGCTTCATCATCCACAGTTTAATGTTCTTTGTACTTCATGCACACGAC
Organism: Phyllomedusa bahiana; assembly: GCA_025379985.1. Classification (NCBI taxonomy): domain Eukaryota; kingdom Metazoa; phylum Chordata; class Amphibia; order Anura; family Hylidae; genus Phyllomedusa; species Phyllomedusa bahiana. Next base: position 2,115 of record JAODAL010002589.1, read on the forward strand.
CTTTTAGGTGTTGTTTCAACTTTGATCATTTGGTGAAGCTCAGGATACAAACAAAGCTCAAAACTAAATTAAAGTTAAGTTAAAAACATATATGTCTGCTATTTTTTAAACATTATAGTTGACTTGAAAACTTCAAATTTAAGTCTCCGTGCAGCATCTGAGATGGGAACACCCTTTTAGCCCTAACTAGGTAGCAATAGGACACTATTGTCACACTTCTTGATGTCCACCCATTTGCTTAAAGGGGTATTCCCATCTTAGACAGTTTTGATATATTAATACTCCTGTGGGGTTTCTTAAAGTGCATCTAGTTGAGGAGTGGATTGGAACCAATAGAACACATGAAGCACCTTCACTAGAGATGTCTCTGCAGCAGCATGTGGTCCTGGAGCACTTCAAGAAACAAGTGTGCTTGGGTTTTCGAAATACTGCTATTGTGACCAGAGACTTAGGAAGCACTGACCCATGTGATTTGACATTTTTTAGCTATTGTGAATTGTTCTCAGACACTGTAACTATCTAGCTGTGTACCATCATTGAGCAACTAAAACCTACTCACTGTTGCCCTCAGAGATAAACTGCTGTCATTGTAACTCTCTGTACTCTGTAACTGCCAAGACTTGTACCAATTTGTGTGTAACCACCAAGCCTTTAAGCATTGCACCTCTTGGTGGATTAGTTACATCAAGTGAATAAAGCCCTGTTACTGGGTCAATTGCCACATACAGAACTCACTCGCTTACAAAATCTCATACCTAGAATCCATTGAAGTTGCTTCAAATTGATCTCTGCTTCTGAATCAAGTGAAAGGCGTCTGTCAGCAGTTTTGACTCTCAAAGTGCTAACATTACTATAAAGGTGACAAGGAAAAATATTTAAATATCCCTATGGTACTGATCATATTGCCAGTATGACAGAGATAATCAAGTATCATTGACTCATGCACCATATGGTAAAACGTTAAGGGCGGCACGTATGAAATTTGGAGTTTAAACTCCAAATTTCATGCGCATAATAATAGCCTAGAATGCGCCGGATTTATGATAAATCAGGCACATTCTAGCGCTAGGGCAACATTTGTGGCTCAGGTATACCACTTTGAAAGTGGTATACCTGTTCCAGCACTAATGCACCTAGAAATGCTGTAGCGAAGCTATAAATCTATAGCTACGATACAGTTCAAGTGCGCCCCACCTCCTGCACGCCCCCAAAATCAGGCTCCAAGTTTCAAGTCCCTGCTCTTCTTGACTCTGGTTCTTCTGAGAACTTCATCCAGCCATCTCTGCTGCAGAAGTTCTGCCTGCCTGTCTTCCATCTGGAGAAGCCTCTGCATTTCTCATCTATCAATGGTGAGATCCTGAAGGAGCCAGTTCAGTTCCATACCCAGCCTGTGTCTTTGAAAGTTGGAAGTTCCCACCAGGAGAAGATTTCGTGCCCAGTTTTTCTGCTCCAGTCCTGCTTGGCCTTCTTTGGTTCCAGCTTCCTTGTATTGGAAAACGGTTGAAGTTGTCCAATGGGGCGAGCATTGCCACTCACGCTGCCTCAAACCCGCCCATCTGGAGCAGTCCCGCCCACCCGTTTCCCTGCCTGTTTCTTCTGTGTTGCCAGTAGAGGAGCCTCCAGCGCAAGAAGAACCCCAGGACTTTGTAGTCACCTCTGATTCCCGCCCACCTCTCCCCCTGCCTACTGTTTCTGTTTCTGCTCCCCAGGCTCAAGAAGTCATCCGGGACACTTTCAAGACACCTCCTCTGAAGACAGTTCCTGAGATACCGAGTAGGTGGTTACCCCTGGTTGCTTTCGGGATACCCAGTTAGCCCGGAGGGGAGGGCTTAAGGGGGGTTCTGTCACAGTGCGCACCGCGGCCGCTGTCAAGGACCACGACCGTGCCTGTGCCTCTGCTGCAGCCCCTACTTGCCTCTCCTAGCTCCTTTCTCCGTGGTGGCGCCGATGGCAGCGTCCGCCGGCAGCGCTTACCAGCTCACTCCTGCTCCCTCTCGTCCTCTGTGGCTGCCTGTGTGCGCATGAGTGCCTCCTTAGGCTCATGCGGCAACCTTCTCCTATTTAAAGGGACAGTACCCAATTACCTGTAATTAATCTGTGACCCCTGACTATATAACAAAATTTCTGTTCTTGCTCCTGGTTAGTTCATTGTTGTCTACCCACATAAAGCTTGACCCCTGGCTGCTGTGTTGCTGCTGAATCTGTGTTACTGTACGCTACCTGCGCTTACCTGTGCGCTTCCCGAGCGTGATATCTGCTGAATACCTGCTGCTGCACCAGCCCGCTATATACCTGCTTTCTATCTGTCACTGTACTAAGTCCGCTACTGTCCTGGGACTGTGCTACTTGCCTACGGCTAAACCTGCTGTGTCCAGTCATGCATACCAGCTCCTGTCATCTCCTGCCCTGCACTTCAGCTGCCTCCGTGATTGGTCAGTGTATACTGACACCGCCGGATCGTGACAACATTGCATGATGATGGAGACCACTAGAGACATCAGCTAAAGTCAGAGGGAAGTGGTATAGAGGGGCTTACAATCGAGAGTCCAGAACACTTGTCTTGTTGATAAATGCCCAGTGGACACTTGACTTCTCATTTGCATATGGTACAAGTCACTGAAACTGAGTTATTACTGTCATGCTGGCAGTATGAATGGCAAGATTAGAATGTTAAAACTTGTTTTCTTGTCACCTATACAGTGATGCTAGCAGTGTGGTGGGGTCAAAATTGCTGACAGACTCACTTTAAAGTACATTTCACGTTCTTACCTACCTTAATCACAGATTATGGCTCTGAAAGATGTGCCTCAGGCTGCGCACACAAATATAAGATTACAAAAACCATCTGAATCTCAGATTAAATTCCAAGTAATGTTTAGCTTCATTTGCATGATGTTCCTTCACCCTAAGCCTCTGCTTGTCTTATTTTACTGAGAATCTCTAAGACGATTGCATGAATGTAATCAGAATTATATTACTAACTAGAGTTTTGTAGACTTTTTGAAGCAAAGCATAGAAGTCTATGGTATTCACAGGTTTCTGAGTTGCATTATGCACTGTTTACTTTTCCACCTTCATTAATAATTCCTTATTTCTTTATATTTAAACTCTAATTAAATAAATACACTCATTAGCATAACGAATGAACTGCGCTGTGCCATTAACTTTTCGTGTTCCATTTAGCCTTATGTGAAACAGCCGCAACGTTCATAAACATTTGCAGAATGGCACAAAATTAATTTTTCAACAAATGTAAACAATTTTCAATAATTAGCTGAAAATTAATCTACCTGAATGAATTCACAGGTCTGACATATGTTGTGACTGCTCGAATTGCAGAGAGATAGAAGCCACGGTATTCATGAAGTGTCTGTCAATGTTTTCATGCTATATAAATAATTCAGAACTTTGGAATTAGCATGCATAATGAAAGCATTTAAGCAATTTGAGGTAGGAAAAACTATTTACAAGAGTGCAACAACTGAGGGAATAAAGTATTCACTTTGTGGCTCTTGGTTGACACTTTTGTCAGTTTATAGTTCTCTGGATTCAATTCGTTTCCAGGTAAAATGTCAACTCAAATGGAAAATATTTTCCCAGGTGTAACAAAATATACTGTATTAAAAAAATTACAAAATGATAAACAAAATTGCTACAGACAACAAGCACCAAATTTGTAAATGAATATGGGCTATTTCATTATTGTTAACCTGTTTAAAATTTAACATATCGTGATATTTTGTCTCATTATAGCGAGGGACAAAAAGAGGCATGTGATATTTTTAAGGATCACCTTAAGAAATTATGGGATGCTATCCATGAACAGTGGGAATAGTATCTGGCCAAATAGATGGCTTGAATTGCTGTAAGTGTTAGGCATCACACTAAATGTGGCATCTCCCCTACCCACAAAGGATAAACTATTAGGTCTTAACTGTAGTCGAATATACTAATACATCTTGGTGTTTATAACTAAATCCAACATGAGTCCATTAATATCTCTTTAAGGCTGGGTATAGAAATTAGTATATACCCACTACTGTTAGAAGGACAAAAAACTCTTGGAGAACTATACAATACATCAAATACACAAGAGCCAAGAATGTTATAAAAATGAAAATTGTATTCAGTACATGCTGGAAATATAAAAGTAGAGGTGAGATTACCCAGAAGAATAGCCAAGCTCCAAAGGTTGATGAAATAGGCCACCAACTACCAACAATATTACACATATAGTTGAAACCAGAAGTTTGCATGCACTGTACAAAAAGACACATATTCATGTTTTTCTGACATGAAATCATAATAAACCTTAACCGATTAAGGTCAGTAAGGATTACTAAAATTTTTTATATTTGCCAAGTGCCAGAATAATACGAGAGAGAATTTTAAGGCATTTTTATTACTTTCTGCAAAGTCAAAAGTTTATATACATCTCATTAGTATTTGGTAGTATTGCCCTTAAACTGTATGACATGGGTCAAATGTTTTGGATATCTGAGTTAGAGACACACCTGTGGATGTATTTTGTTGCACACCAGAAACACACTGCTTCTGTGTGTAATGATGTAGATATCTTTTTTTCTTAGCAACCTCTCTGTCTCCCACGGACCTGAAAACACAACAATGCACTGCGATTCTATTCAAAAGATTAGAATAATTTATTATGGACTGACATGATTTTTTAAAGGGTATAGGCGTGATCATACAGAGAAGGTAGGCATATTACAATCCAATCAAAGATAAGTATATAGCATAAGATATAGGTTACAATCCAATCCGTGTCTTAATGTAAAGATATCATTTAATTATTAAAATCATGACACCTCCCATCTACCAAAAAGAATAAAAATGAATACTCTGACATCTGTCTTAGTTACGCTAAGCTAATAACGTGGGAAAATCTAAGAGAATTGTGGACTTGCACAGGTTTAGATCAACCTTGAGTGCAATTTACAGATACCTGAAGGTGTATCGGTCATGTACAGTTTTATTTCAGATTGCATTAGAAAACCCATAGGAGCGTCGCTCGCTCTCCCATTGGTCCAAATAACCGCGCCTCTTTTAACTTAGCCAATCACAGAGCTCGCTCGGAATTTCTTTTCCCCATAGAAATCTATGAGAAAGTAGCTCGCGCTCTGATTGGCTCAGTTGGACGAGCCCCCGCCACTTCAACCAATCAGCTCGTTTCTGCCTTTTTACTGTATTTTGAACTGTCCCGCCTTTGAATATGATTGGTCAATTTTCTCCATAGGTTATAATGGGTCCCTGTCGCTCCTATTCTGATTGGTCAATTCTCCTCCATAGGATATAATGGGCCACTGTCGCTCCTATTCTGATTGGCTGGTTTATGCCGACCAATCAGAAGAGCTTAAACAATTTGAATTTCTGTATTTCCCGGCTATTCTCTCTATTGCAATTCCCTATGTAGCGCCGGGCTCGGCGACAAACGCGTTGTTCGGGATTTAACTGATTTATTTTTAGAAAAGGCTTTAGCGCTTTATCTGATAATGTTTTACACTTAATAAAAATATTTTTTTTATTAATACTTCATGCCGCACGGCGCTGAGCTCCGAGATTGCATTGCGCCCATCTCTCCATAGACTATAATGGGAGAAGTAGCTCACGCTCTGATTGGCAGGGATAGCCAAGCCCCCGCTAGCTCAGCCAATCAGCTCTTTTCTGTCTTTTTACTGTATTTTGAACTGTCCCGCCTTTGATAGGTCTATATTTCTCCATAGGATAGAATGGAACACAGTCGCTCCTATTCTGATTGGTCAAAACTTCTCCATAGGATATAATGGGTCTTTGTCGCTCCTATTCTGATTGGCTGGCTTCTGCCGACCAATGAGAAGCGCTTAAACAATTTAAATTACTGTATTTCCCGGCAATTCTCTCTATTGCAATTCCCTATGTAGCGCCGGTCTCGGCGACAAACGTGCTTTATTTTTAAAGAAGGTTTCAGCGCTTTATCTGATAATATTTTACACTTAATAAAAATTATTTTTTTATTCATACTCCATGCCGCACGGCGCTGAGCGCCGAGATTGCATTGCGCCCATCTCTCCATAGACTACAATGGGAGAAGTAGCTCGCGCTCTGATTGGCTGGGATAGGCAAGCCACCGCTAGCTCAACCAATCAGCTCTTTTCTGCATTTTTACTGTATTTTGAACTGTCCCGCCTTGGATTTTGATTGGTTCAAAATTCTCCATAGGCTATAATGGGTCCCTGTCGCTCCTATTCTGATTGGCCGAGATAGCCAAGCCCCCGCTAGCTCAACCAATCAGCTCTTTTCTGCATTTTTACTGTATTTTGAACTGTCCCGCCGTTGATTCTGATTGGTCAATCGTTCTCCATAGATTATAATGGTTCACTGTCGCTCCTATTCTGATTGGCTGGCTTCTGTCGAACAATGAGAATAGCTTTCAGAATTTGAATTACTGTATTTCCCCGCAATTTCCAATATCCGAATTCTTGATATTGCGCCGTTCTAGATTTTTGGAAAGTGATTTTTTTTTTATTATTTTTATTTTTGAGGTTGAGCTCTTTTCTGACAATGTTTTCCGCCTTTCTAAAGGCGATTTTTTCGGATTCATACTCCTGCTGCACGGAGCGGAGCGCCGAGATTTCTGTCGCGATCTTCTATCTGCTTCCGATCTTGCTTCACTTCGCCGCCGCTGGAGCATTTAGACCAAATAAACTAGGTCTGCTTGTCGGAGCTGCATTGCGCCACGCTTTGGCGAGCCGCGATCGTACATGCCTCAGGGTTTTCGAGCGCGCTGCGTCCCGCCCCGGAACGCCTACACCGCGCCCACACCGTGCCCATTTCCCGCCCCTTCATGCGGGGCGCAGTTGAAAGTGGCGAACGCTGCGCCTAATACCGCATCCCTGCGTCCGACAGCGGGATTCGGGCCGGGAGACGCAGTATACGCCAGAAAACGGGCAAAAAGCCCGTTCATACATGTCGCCCTTAGAGTACATAAGTGTAACCATAAGAAGGTAAAACCCCTCCATATAGAATATGGCATGACTGAAAGACTTATGGCATTATAGTGCAAAACCACCTACCCATAGAAGAGAAATCAGCCGGACTCCCCTGACTCTATCCTGGTATTCATGTATTCACTGAGGATGCCCTGCTGGCTGTAATAAAGATTAGAGAAACCGGTTGACCTCGCCATATAACATTATAGATACTGCCATTAATAAATGTATCATCCAAGGAGTCTGACAAAAGAAGTCTTCCTCTGTCAGCCCGTTTGCACTCCTGTAATGGCAATCAGAGTAAAATAAACATATAACAACACATCCCACATAACAATAGCTCATTTGCTGTTTTTGTATTCCACTCCCCCAGCACAAAAAATGTTCTATAAGTGAAATATTTATGCCCATACAAAGTGGGCATTTCCACAAAAACACAAGGCTTCATGCCACTACACTGACAGGAAAAAAAATATATGTTAGAATGTTAGAATAAAATAACAACAAAAAAATCACCCAGTCCTGAAGGCTTCAGTTAGGCTGATCGAGAAGGGATCCAACAGAATTCACAATTTTGGCTTACAAGTGCCATTTTGTGGACTGATTTTTCTCCAAAATGGTTTTTCAGTAGTGTACTGAGTAGTGTACTGCTTCACCTGACAAATTTGAAAACTAAATAAATAACATTAATATATAAAATGATAATAGCAAGAATCTTTAAACCGCTACCTGAAATTGGTACCTATCAACAACAAAGTGCAAATGACCCTTTGGCCCAAACGTGTTTCTTCCTACTATAAGGACTCTTCAGTGGGTCTAGCAATAATCAATAGGTTAGGTCATCAATGCACAAAACTTAAAAACAGAATAGTAAAATAGGTCATGAATGTATAATTGTCATAACAAAAATGGGTAAATACATAATTACCTCCAAAAGTTAGGTTGGTGTGCCCAGTACGGGTTCATGTGCAACCTCTGTCACATAGAGTAGGAGCTGGTGTGCTCAATAAAATGTGGGAGCTTGTGTGCTCACACTACACAATCTAGGATGTCAAAAGTGGTTGAATGGTTGAAGCGGAAATGGTTGAATGGTTTATTTATTTGTACGACATGTATATCTCTATTGCTATAGATATGCATATCACAAGTTTTTGAGTTTTTTACTAAGCACTTGCAGATTCATCTATGTGTCATTGTAGTGTTGCTACATATTTGGTTGGCTTTATCTACCTACACCCCTACATTTATTAATGGTCTACATGACCAAGATCCCATTATAGGGTCTGCATATAGGTTGTAATAGGAATAGTCTGTGGGGTCACCCTTTTCGGGGCAGGTTTCCCACTAAGTGACATAATAGGGTGAGTGGCTGTAAGGGACAGATAATAGCAACTACAGTATGTCACCAACATCCCCTTTTTTTGTGTGTGTGTCAGAGGACGAGATGTGATTTTCCATCAGTTTGTGTGTTTTTTATTTATTTGATTTATTGGATACATATTTAACTGATCTAATTAAAAGTTAAGTTTTAACTTTAAACATAGTGGGACATGTATGAAAACTGTCTAGGTCTAAGACTTTCTTTGTTTCCTAGCAACCAATCAGGGCTCTCCTTTCATTTTTTCAATACACTATAAAACATGAAAGGGAGCTCTAATTGGTTGCTATGGGCAACAACGACAGTTTTACACCTAGACAGTTTTCATACATGTAACTCTATGTCTGAAGATAAAAATAAACTTTTAATTAGAAAAATTACATTTGTAAGTATCCAATAGATCAAATAAAACAAAAACCAAACAAACTGATTGGAAAATCACATCACGTCCTGTTGGACCTATGGACTTTTTCAGATGAATTTTTCCTTTCTTACTTCTCTCTTTTGGACATATTGTACTTATCATTGTGGAGACAACCTATTTACTGACTGTCACAAAATTCACTGTGAAAGAGATTTTGAAGAATGTAAATAACATGTTCTTACTGTCCTCTTTTCGGCTGTATAAGAAACAACTGCTGGATATGACAATATGCCAATTAAGTGTCTCTCGCATGGGTCAGTTGGGAGTCAGCATAGAAAATACTTCAACTGTCAGCTGCAAAATGTAGTGTTTTTGATTACTTCCATTAGTAACGATAAGAATTCTCCTTTTGTGATCAATAGACTTCCTACATACTGACTTCGTGACACTTTCAATTTCTTAAGAGCTGACATTTGCTATATACAACATGTGATTATCCTTAAAAAAATAAAATCAAGGAAATTATTGCATTTTTTCTTGGTATAGTGTAATATCTTGGTCTTCAAAATATAGATTCTACGGAAAATCTTTTTCTTTTCCTGTAGACCCTAGCATTTTGCTTATTATTTTTATTGGTATATTTTAGTGGTCCCAATTTAGAGGTACATATCATTTATTGACTTGGTTTTACAAAAAAAATTTTTGCAGAGCAAATGGAAGCTAGTCACTAGTGGACTTAAACTGTGATTGCATTTGCAGTACTTTGTAATGCTGAGTATTCCAAAGGCTTATTACCTGCTAGTTTATCAATGATATGCAATCTGTTAGGCCGCATATGTCAATCTAAAGACCCGCGGGAAAAATCTGGCCCACCGCATCATGTTATGTGGCCTGTGAGAAACTCAGCAGAGTCAGCAGGGGCCAGCTCTCCATTTTCCCCAGAGGATGCAGCCAGCATTTGGCAGAGGTGGTGATGCTAGCACCGGAAATGGGTGACACTTGGATTTAGAATTTCAGCACGCACCTCCACACCGCTCTGTTCTGCAACTCAGTGGCACTGCTCTGACAGCCAGGCACCCTAGCCACCTTCAAAGGTATGAAGCTTGGTGTTAAAGAGGTGGAAGGGATTTGCTTTTATACAACCCTAAAGGGCATCTTTAGGGGAACCATAATGCTAATGTGGCTCTTGGTGAAAATTAGCTTCTGATACTATTGGTACAGTGCCAGATTACTTTGGGATACATCCTATGTACATGAAAAATGAAAAACAGCAGGTTTCTTTTTTATATACATTTCCAGGAGTAATAACATAGGAATGACACAATACAAAGTTATGAGAAATGGGCATCAGAATTGTTGGTTCATGGTAAATGCAATTATTTAGTAAAAAAGTTAAGAGAGCTAGGAGAAAGACTGCAGAGCTTTCCAACAAACTTGGCCTCAAATAAAAACAGACCTTTATTAATGAAAAGCATGGCATCACATTACGGGCAAACATGGACAGTCACTTGCCTGTAATATAATGCCATGCTTTTAACCACTCCATTAATAAAGGTCTGTTTTTATTTTACGCCAAGTTTGCTGCATTTTTTCTGCTGGTGACTTCACACTGACGAGGGGTGTTTCCGTGCAACTTGGGACTCAAGGTGAGCTGGCCGTTCTATTTGCTGTATGTCAAGAGAGCTGACATCGACTATTTACCAATGCTGCTTAGTCACTTTATGGAAAGTCTACACATTAATTGTTTTAACAATATCCTATTAATTTCCAGGCTCCTCACATAAGAAACATGCATTCTTCAGCTGTATTTAGTACACTTAATCCTAGATAAGAAATCATTAGTCTGAAGGCCTAACCAAGCATTACAGCAAAGAAATATGCACACATATACCTGTAGAATGCTCTTAATTTGTTACACAGTCTCTAAAAATATTTCTATTAACCATTTATATTATATTACTAGGGTTAAAGCGATGTTACAGAACTGTGTCTCTGAGTAAAACATTTCATCAAGGCCCTCCTGATTTGTTTGGTTCATTCCTTCTGACCGATCTTGGCCTTGTCTGCCTGAGAAAATCTATACATAATGTTAAACAACTGTTAGACAATTCAAAAGATGTCTATAGGAGAAACAGATCTTCTCCCTTGTGTCACAAGGGATCAGGAAACGTGGATAATTAGCTTTACCTTCCTTACACCACGTACCAGGATGTGAAGCTTTAATAAAGATGTTTTAACATGGTTCAATTTATTTCCAATTAAGACATTATTATCACAAGAGAATCTATTTCCCATTAACACAGGTGTGATTAAATATTTCCCATTAATAAATTTCTCTACTCGGGTGGTAGAATTTTAAGGAAGGTTCTTCGGAAAATGACTGATTTAATGAATATTCATAAAATCTTATATTCTTTTTAAATGAAACAGGAGAAATACATGGGACTTCTGGTCACCACACTGCAGGAATAGTAAGTACACTGCTACACAATGTTTAAGCACTATAGGGGCATGTCCCCACGGCAAGGGTTTTCGGCCGGTTTTTCAGCCAGTTTGCGGTTTTTCAGTCCGCCTGAAAAAACTGCCGAAAATGAGCTCTATGGAAAACCCGTGCAGCAGTCCCCACCCGCGGTCCGGCCGCAAAACATTGTGCAAGCACAATCTTCCGTCTGGTTCCCGGACGGAATCTGTGCTAGCCAATGTGAAGGGGGAGGGCTTTTCTCCGCTCATCGCAGAGAAAAACCCACCACCCCTCCCCCCGCGGCCCTGGGGACGCCCGCAAAACAGGACAAATACCGGCGGGCAAGCCAGCCGCTATTTGTCCTGTGCCGTGGAAACGCGCCCTAGTACTTGTCAGCATGCAGTGATCAAATAGCAGCTGCAAACATAAAGTAATCAAGTGACGTACTCTGTCTAGATGATACAACTATATATTTTACTATATAATAGTATTAATTTGGGTATCAAGACACTAGTAGAGACTCTTTGGCAGCTTTAATGACTGATGGGTTCTATGGGATTACACATGATGTCATACACAGGGCCATTCCTATGGGCGGATAAGGTGGGCAGTCCGGTGCGTCGCAGCAATGCTCTTCAGTGGGGGCGCCGCAGCAATGCTCACTGGTGGGGGGCCCCGCCCGGCAATTACTATATGTCTCTGCGCGGCCAATTTAAAACGGCCTCACAGAGCTAGCAGCTGTACACACACTGTGCAGCTTACTTGTACAAAGAGAAGGCAGGACAGTTCATTACCGTTCTTGCCTTCTCGATTGTATATTCAGCACCTAGTTAGCACTGTATATACACATCAGCATCGCAGGGTCACATCGCCTGCCATGCTGGGTCTACTGGGCCAGAAGTCTAGACTTCTGGGAGTAGCGTACTGGCGTAAGCAGCGTGATGATGTTACTCCACTTACACTGTTCACCAGCTCCAGGAACTTGCGGCTTGGACCATGGAGAGGTGAGTATCTTTTTTGTTTTCTTCTTCTACCTACAAGGGAAAAATAATTCTCCCTACTGGGGGCAAATTATTCTACCTACAGGGAGCAAATTATTCTACCATTTGGGGCAAATAATTCTACATACAGGGGGCAAATTATTCTACCTATGGGTGGCAAATTAATCTACCTACAGGGGGCAATTTATTCTGTCTACAGGGGCAAAACTATTCTACCTATAGTGGGCAAGTAATTCTAACTACAGGGGGTAAATTATTTTACCTTTATGGGGCAAATTATTTTATCTACTGAGGGCAAATTATTCTACCTACTGGAGGAAAATAATTCTACCTACAGTGGCAAATAATTCTACCTAAAGGGGCAAATTAGTTTACCTACAGGTGGCAAACTATTCTACCTACAGGGGGCAAATTATTTTACCTACAAGGGGGAAATAATTCTACCTACAAGGGGCATGTCATTCTACTTACAGATGGCAAATAACTCTACCTACTGGGGCATATAATTCTACCTACTGGGGCATATAATTCTACTTACAGGAGGCATATTTTTACCTCCAGGGGGCATATATCTCTACCTTCAAGGGGCATATATATCTACTTACAAGGGGAATACATCTACCTACAGGGGGGATATATGTACCTACAGAGGGCATATATTTACCTACAAAGGGAGCATATCATTGCCTACAGAGGGGCATATATGTCTACCTACAAGGATCATATCTCAACCTGCAAAGGGACATATATCTACCCACAGGGGTCCTATATATCTACCTACAGTGGGCCTACATATCTGCCTACAAGGGGTCTGTATATCTACCTACAGGGGACTTATATATCTACCTACCTATTAGGTTCTAAGATGCATACATTTGAAACCAGAAGTTTACATACACTATATAAAAAGACACATATGAATGTTTTTCTCTCATTACCTGACATGAAATCAGAATAAACCTTACCAGTTTTAGGTCAATTAGGATTACCAACATTTTTTAAATTTGCCAAATGCCAGAATAATGAGAGATAAATTATTTTTTAAGGCATTTTTATTACTTTCTGCAGTCAAAAGTTTACATACATTACAATAACTATGCCTTTAAACAATTTGTGACAGCCCATATGATGATGTCATGTCTCTGGAAGATTCTTCAGGTTTATTGGCAAGATCTGGGTTAATTAGAGACACACCTGTGAATGTATTTTTTTAAGCATACCAGAACTCACTGCTTCTGTGTGTAACATCATGGAAAAGTCTAAAGAAATCAGCCAAGATATCAGGAAGAGAATTGTGTATTTGCACAAGCCAGGATCATCCTTGGGTGCAATTTCCAGATACCTGAAGGTGACTCGTTCATCTGTACAAACAATTACACACAAGTACAGACGAGATGGGAATGCCCAGCCATTATACCGCTCAGGAAAGAGACGGGTTCTGTGTCTCAGAGATGAACATGCTTTGGTCCGACATGTGCATATCAACCCTAGAAAAAAGCAAAAGACCCTGTGAAGATGCTGATGGAAGCCGGTAAGATTGTATCATTATCCATAGTGAAACAAGTGCTGTATCACTTGGGCTGAAAGGCCACTCTGCTAGGAAGAAGTCATTACTCCAAAAGAAACTTAAAATGCCATATCAGTGTTTGCAAATGCACATATGAACAAAGGGACTGGTGTACTTCACAAAATAGATGGCATCATTAGCTGAGAGGTAAAGCTTTTGCTTACAGGCACAAGGGTCCTAGGTTCAAATCCCTGCAAGAACCAAAGCTGTGGGGGGTTTTTTTTTGTCTCTTTATCAATGCACAAACCTCATTGAGGTTTCTTTTTTATTTATTTGCACTGTTTGACTGATTACTAAGGAGTACAGAGGATGGGAGTAGAATGACAGCACCTGGGGTTTGAACACTCAGTAGCTGCCTGATAGAAGAAGTGATGTCTGAACATGTCTGACCAGGACTGAGGAGCTCTTAGCCCTGGTCGTGTCCCCTGGAGACGAGCTGTAAAGAATGGATCACTAAAGGAGCAGCTAAAACAAAAACAGTGCAGAATTTTTAATAATAATAAATGGTGAAAATGTTTGCTAGTTCATTTGCAAGCTTCCCATGTCAATTTTACTTTGTAGCAAAACCCCTTTAAACCCTGTGGGGGCATTAAAAAAAAGAGGTCCTCCGAGGATTCGTCATTTTGAACAGGAAAAATTAAACCAGAACATGCAACAGATATTAGGTATAAAATATATTGCACCATCGGCAGAAATGTCAGACGGGTTGAAGGTCAGAGAGATCAAAATTAAATTTGTAACAAATATGCAAAAAAATGCCAAGTGGTTTTCTAGCAATTAATCACACCTAGCAGCTAAAGCCATGACCACCAACGGGTACTCACCACAGAAACCAGGAGAGTTAAGTAACAGGACAACCCTACTCAAAATGGCTCCAAAAGGTTTGAAAGAATACTTGAAAGGAAAGTTCTTGGTAGCGGGGGGAACAGAAGTTTTTTCTTTTTAAATCAAAGACCTTTCCCAAATTAAAAAAATAAAGTCTTTTTTCCCCTTTTTTCATCCAGAAAACAAAACAAAAAAAGCATCTGTACTGTGCCCATGGATGATAGATGAGAGCAAGGTTGAATCACGAGAAAAAGAGAATCCAGCGAGCTTGGCATAGATTACAACCGGGGGGCGGACTAAAGATATTCCAAAATGTTCTGGTAAGAGAAGATGATCACAAGAAATATTTCACTAAAGTCAGTTGTAGCACATGATCACATGTGGAATACATACTGTATTCTAAGTAGGAGAAAGTGTCTTAGAGAAGATAGCACATAGATGGTATTTATTTTTTCTAAATGCTGAGAGAGAACCACACTCATTTCAGTGGAGGAGATGTTAAGGTACAGTTGCCTAGCATTAAGAAGTTAAATAATTGGGAAGAAATTATAAATGAATTGCCTGTAATAATTTGTGAAGCCAATGGCCTTGAGCTCCACTTCAGAGCCATTATAACCTTATCTGGAACCCTACTAAGATCTTTAGAAGTTATCATATAAGAAAGGAGCCCTTTTTCTCAGTAGGGGCATTTTACAATTTTGATGTACAGAAAATGCATGCAATGTCAGTGCAACACATAACAGAAATTTAGCCAATGGGTTGTTAGGTTTCTAGATAGACAAAGACCTAATGCTATAGGATACCTCAGAAGAGCTCATAAATGAACAGGGGAAAAACAAAAGGAGCATTGCAAAGACAGAAGGACATCACTAAAAGGTGTTGAAAGCTGTCTTCCATTCATCCTCTTACTTAATCCAAATCAGATTAACTGCTTCAAGTAGATTTAATTTGGAGAAATAACATTCCACTTTAATGCAATCAAACAGTTTTGAGAGGAGTTGACCTGGGTATTCACTGTGATTTTAGCAGACTCAGAGCAATAAAAGGTTCATGGTTCAATCTTGTTGCTTAACAAAAAAGCAAGCAAAGATGTGTTCAAAATGCAACTCATCTCGAGATTTTCTTAAATGTGAGCGAGAGCACCACAGTATCAGGCAGAGATGTAGAACTGAGTCTACACCAGTCAGTATTGTAACTTTTAAGGAGTAGAACAGCATATTCATCATGGCGGATGTACAAGAAAAGTATCTGCTATTTGTTTGGAAAACACATCCACAGTGTGTGGATATGGTGGTAGAATTTCAGTTGGAAAGGAAACGGGCATCAGTAGGAGCAAGTGAGTGCAATCCAGATCCAGATGGCAATGCTGAAAATAGCAGTGGCTCCAGTAGATTATTGGACTAGATGACCAGTCTATGCATGGAGAATTTCATTTTAACCAGGGTAAACCCAAGAGCACTGGGCTACTAGAACAATGAAGGACCAGAAATTAAATGTCTTCTATATGGAGATATCTCCCTTAAAAGGGGACTGGAACTGCTTACTGATAGACATGACTCTATGGAATGATTGGGGGGGTGACCGCATTAACGTAAGTGAGGAACAAGTCGTACTGAAGAGACAACACAGGAATCTGAAATTTCCTGATAATAAAGTTGCATAGCTCCAAAGTCCACAAAAGCAAGGCAAGATTTGTGAAGACTCTTGAAATTAAAAGCAACAGAAACAAGCAATCTTTTCAAAGGGGAAAAAAAGAAAACAAGCCTTAAGATTATCTCTGCATACACCTAGACCTAGGAGTTTTCCAACTTTACAGTGCATACTGTTCAGTTGGTGCCTAAAGTAAAGGCAAAGCCCTTGGGTGAAGCAATTAGTTCTTTCTTGCAATGATAGGGAAGTGTAACCCAATTGTATAGCGCCAAAGTGAGACGGTTATCAAAAGTTGAAGCCAGGATATAATACTGATGAGTCTGATCCTTTTCCCAAGACATTTTCAAGTAGGTAGAAAGCATCAAAAGCTTACACAGGTTGTGCAAGAGTTTTACAAATTAAATTAATATTTTATTGATTAATTTATATAACATATATCATACATGACTGTAAATTGTCATCATCCATTGTCCACATTGTTGGAGAAAACCACAATATCCAAAAAAAACAGTAATCTACAAACCTCATGCAGATGTTAGGTTTCAGTAGATTTGGATTCATGGCCAAGAGCTGCAAGTCTACAGTATCCTAACCACTAAGCCACCTGGCCAACTCCAGTAGAGGGCATAAAATTAAAGAAAGATGGTTACTTACCTGTCATCCTTCCTTGCCACTGCAGTAAAAAGGCACTGATTTTCTACCATGTTTTTTGGTTACTTTCTCTACATTGATACAGATTACCATATTTGCTACAGCCAATTACTGCAACTTAATGGCATACTAAACCCACATAAAGACCCCTTCTTTCAGATACAACAGGCTCCAGCTATGGAGGAGGTTAGGCCAGTATCCTTAAACACCTTCTGAAACATAGCCAGGAAAGAAGTCAGGGATGACACAATCCAATCACTTCGCTCCCATACAGGGAGCGCTCAAGCCAGTTCTTCATTGCTCCTGGTACTCTGGTTAATAAACACCCAACAGGCAATGGGAGGATCCCTATCATACCACTGTGGTGCTAAAGGAAGTGACATGACATCAGAGGAGAAAGACTCAAGTTGTTTGGTCACATAAGAAACTTGGTGTCCCACAAGAGCAGCTGATGGAACAGAGGATTTACAAACATTCAAATAACTCAAGATTCCTTAAAGGGAATATATCGCCAATTTTGTTTTTGTTTTTTACTTATTAAATCAAGACCCTGATCCATGTGCTTTTCCTCTCAGTCGTTTTTATTTCCTGATAGTAGATTTCTCTATTTGGCCGTGTATATATGATTGTGGGGGGAAGAACCTTCTTGCTTGCACTGCTTTAACAAGCAGTCAGAGAGATACTTTACAGCAGCATCATGCACAAAGAATCTTAAGACAGTTTCTGTCCCAAGCACTTGTATAGGAGGAGTTTTCACTGTGCAGGGAGGTGAGAGGGGGAGCTGTGGACTGGTGGAGTTCTGTGTCTTATCTGTGCACAATGGTGTCTCCTTTTCAGTTTGACCTTCTTTTACGGATAATGAGAACACTGCCTGAAAATGCTAACTAAACAGAGCAGTGAAGTGGTGCAGACGATTATTAGTGCTTAGTGGCCAAGTGAAAACTACAGGACTTATAGAAATATTAAAAAAATATGGGAATAATTAAAAAAAAACATAACCAAAAATTCCTACAAATGTGTCTAACATAAAAAATGTAATTAAACAATAAGTCATTTTGATGACACAATTCCATTAAGCTATGTCTATACAGCACAGTTTACCATCCGGATGTTTACGGCAGTTTAGTATTTTTTGAAACCACTGAAAATCTGACGGAAAAATATCCACATAGACTTTAATACTAAAAAAGCCCTGTAGTCTACTAGTTTTCTGCTCGTTTTTGGGCGTCGGCGGTTTTAGAAACATGTTGTAAAATCCGACAGAGTCCAGCAGAAAATTTACTATTGAAGTATATGTAAACCGTCCTACATTTTTTGGACATTTTTTCATGGTTTTTGGCGCGGTTTTTGGGCGGTTTCTGCTTAAAAACTGCCCTGTTTTATAAAAAAAGTATTTTAATTTTGAATACATTAAAAACTGAACAAAAACTCTCCAAAAAAAAAACGACCAGAAAACACAACAAAAACCTCAACAAAGAACTATAAAACACCCAAAAAAACTCGTCGGAAGCCCAGCTGCAAAGTAAATGAAAGAATACTCAATTTCAAAGCGGTTTTTCGGTTTTGGTTTTGACAAGTTTTGTTGTCCTATGTTATGGAGACCTGGCTTTAAAGACCCTTTATGATTTTTTTTTTTTCTGGAAGGAGCCATGCTGGGCTATTTGTTCATCTGGATCATAAACATAGAAAAAATACCTACAAAACAGTTAAATTTAAGATAGGTACAAGTTCCAAAACGCGTGTATAGAGCAAAAACTAAATATATGGAAAGTGCACTAATAAAATTTAAACCCCTTTTTTTTTTTTTAAAAAATAAAATTTATCAAATAAAACTAAATTATTAAAGTGAAAAAAGTCACAGTTAATGTATGAATATGATCAAACAGCTCTGGACAATGGGTGGTAGGTAAAAATGATATGTAATAAAGACTAAATGTATCGGGAAATGTAAAGTACACCTAAGGTAAAACGAAACCATAAAGTAACCCAGTACTAAAGATCCAACCTTAGAAAAAATGCAGTGGACTATAAGTCCCTATAAAGAAGATCCCGCCAGGAGGGAACCAACCCTACCACTAAGTTCTGATGACTACCTACCCACAGAATTGTCTACAGACAAAACTTACTCTATATATTTTCAAAAAGTAGAATAACAACTCACCTTAAAATATGTATAATGTCGCACCATACTACCGGCAATATATAACAAAGTTTGGCAACAAAAATAATCAGCATTCAAAATGTGCACAAATCATAAGATGACCGTTGCCAATGTAAATGCACTTACGGTACCGTGAATATCCGCAACATGTTTGGCACCCACAAAGGTCCACATCAGGGGACAGGTAAGTGGGCTAAAAGGTGAATAGAAAACATACAAACAAATTCCCTATGAGAAAACAAGCTTTGAAAAGTGTTGACTTCAAAACAAAAACAATAACAATAACAACACACCTTTAGAGCTTACGCTATGGGTATTGTGAAAAAGCAATTAAAAGGAGCATATGTCTCCAAGACTGCGCATGGTTGGTATCTATGGTGTGCCGCACACCACTCACAAACTGTGACTGCTTTAAATAGGTAGAAGACCTGGTGTGAAGGCCCAATCACCGCTCTCCCACGGACAGAGATATAGGAAATAGTAATGCCTCCGCGTATCGGAACCTGGAAAAACCAGAATGACGTATCGGCTCAAGACGAGCATGAGGATCAAACCACTCGTCAGAGATATAAAGAAAGATATTGCCGCACTCAAACGACCGGAGAAACCTGGAAGAGATGAGTATCGGCATAAAATCGAGGCATGTACGCATCATCGCCCATTCAAAAGGTATATAGCGAGTATAGTATATTAGATTGATCTCATTGCCAGTGCTATGTTTAACCGCTATCCGAACAAGATAGATTGTCTATATCACAATTCCAAAGTAGACTTAACTATGAGGAATGATTTATCAAACAATAGTATATTGTAATTTAATATTTTCACCATGTCTGCATAAAACAAAAGAACAACAACAGATAAAGATGACACTACACAAAGCTAGGGGCAGACACCTATATGTTAGCATTTCACTAAAACACAGCCCAAAGGTTAAGCTGGTCATTGAAGGCCCTCTTGGGTGACTTCGTGTCCAAGGTGTAACTCAAGAAGGACACTTTTTGCAGAGTAATGACTTATCAGCGATTCCTTTATACGGGAAAAAAAAACATCGTCCTGCAAAATTTTGTGCACCATTTTAGAATGCTGCATATATTTCTGTGTGTGCAAACTTTGTTATATATTGCGGTATATAGTGTGCGACCTTATACATTATGTTTTAAGGTTGATGTGTCTTATTCACTTTTTGAAATATATAGGAGTACGTATTTGTCTGAGCAGACATTTCTGTAGTAAGGTATTCCATTGATGAACTTAGTGGCAGGGATAGGGGTTTCCTGGCGGATCGTCCTTGATCATGACGTTATAGCCGCATTTTTCTAGGTAGGACTTTTATAGGGATCTAACTTTATGGTTCGATTTACCCTTAGTGGTAGTTTTTGTGTTTTTTTTTTTTTTGTTTTTGTGGGGGGGGGGGGGGGGGGGGGGGGGGGGGGGGGGGGGGGGGGGGGGGGGGGGGGGGGGGGGGCAGGGTGTTTTTTTTTTTTTTTTAGTGGGGTTTTTTTTTGTGGGGGTTTTTTTTTTTTGTGGTGTGGGGGGGGGGGGGGGGGGGGGGGGTGTGGGGGGGGGGGGGGGGGGGGGGGGGGGGGGGGTGTGTATTTGTAATTGAAATAAGTATTTTAGTAATATTTTTATTTTAATTGTCATTAATAAAAGTTTGTAAAGAAGGTTGTGTATGATTAATACATTAATATGTGAATTTGTAAATTGTTGTTTATTAGTCAATTTAATTAATAAGTTAAATTTTATTAGTGCACTTTCCATATATTTAGTTTTTTGCTCTTAATACACGTCTTTGAACTTGTACATATCTTAAATTTAACTGTTTTTGTAGGTATTTTTTTCTGATTTAGTAAGTAATTGTGTTATGGAGCTGGAATTTATGAATACAGGTCTTGATACTGCACAGTGGCTAAGTGAGGCTAAGGAGATCTTTTCAGAAGGGAGTTTTCACACAAAAGAAAATATATACCTTGCACTTAATTATTTGCCTTAAGTAATTACACATAGTTTACCATGAACAAATATCTACTAGGTGGGAAGACACAAAGTTTAAAGGAACAATTATAATTAAAAATCAAATAGTCCCTCGTGGGCTACCAGTTTCCCTCACCCCTGGGATCAAATTGAGAAGCCCTGGTTTTCATTAAGACTATGGGCGAACAGGAAGCTACCAAATCTTCCATTAAATTTATGGAACTTCATTTGAAGACGAGAAACTTATTTCAATTTAAGATTCGGATCAAAAAGGTGAAAGGAACATCTTTGTGTAGCACGACAGTGTTGAACAAAACGCGGACTACTTATCCAGGAGAACAATACAAAACTCCCTTGATGGATATCAATATCACATTAAGATAGAAAACACAAACAGTTATGTCAGAGATTTGACAGACTTTCGTGAAAAATAAACTTACGTTTTCTTGGATAATAAGGGATAGTCCAAAAGAAACAAAAATCTCACATGTCCTCTCTGAGACTGAAATCTCTGACTCTGAATCGTGAATCCACTGGGTAGGAATAGTCGCAGTAAACAAATAAGTAATAGGTAGCGAGTCTAGGGAGGGGAGGAGTCAACGCCAAAGAGGGGCCTTTAAGCCTTTTTTGGAGGGACGGGACCCCTACCATTTAAGAGAATGGACACCCACCAGACAACAGCCCCGGTAACAAGTGACTCTAATTTAATCGTTAACTTATCGTCTCATAGCCTAACAGAGAGTGAAATGAATATTTTAAAATTAGGCTTATCTTTTGTCCCAACTTCTAAATTATAGGAGGAAAACAAGCATAGAGACGATGGATGAGGATTCAAGGACGTAGCGCGCAGCTTTACGGACGCGAAAAATCAAGGTCTGGCATAATTATCATTGCATAAGCGAATAGAAGAGAATGTTCTAGAATTGGGCATAAATAAAGATATGCTAGAGGAGTGTAAGAACCTCCTATATTGAATTCAGAGACGATTGTCCAATACAGGTAGAGGACCTTTTACTCAATTTTAAAACTAAGAGTAATAAAATCCACCACAGGGAGCACATTTAACAATTGACATCTTATGTCTCTCAGGTAGTTAAATGAACCATGAAAAATTGAAGAAAAAAATCTTTCTTTACCCATACCGCCGAAGCCAGTTTTGGCCCTCTCTGACAGAGCCCTATAATTGAATCAGATCATGTATTACTTTTAATGTGAGAATAACTTTTAGACACTTTAACCTATCCCATGTGATTCAGAGATTGTTTTCTCGTGACAACATTGTGTTTTAAGATAGTAATGAAATTTTGAGTCCAAAAAATGATTGTTTATTAGAGCAAAAATATCAAAATATGGTGAAAAATTTGAAAAATTTACCAAGATTCAAACTTCAAAAATTTCTGCATGTAAGACAGATAGTTATTCTCACTCAAAAAAGTTTTTATAACTAGCAACTACCATAGTCGCTGTAGTTTGGCATAATTTTTTTTAAATTCCTTTTTTTTTTTTTACGACATTAGGGGGGGCTTAAAACTTTAGTAGTCCTTTTTCAAATTTTCAAAGAATATTGCAATATACATTAGTTTGAGGGACCAGTCCCAGTTAAACGTGACTTGATTGACCTGTATGTTAGATTACCCCCATAAATGACCTCATCTAAGAAACTACACCCCTTAAAGTATTCCAAACACATTTAGAAGTTTATTAACCAGTTAGGTGTTTCACAGAAATTAAAGCAAATTGGAAGTGAAATTCAAAATTATCAACTTTTTGCAGATATTCCAATATTAATGCATTATTGACAAGAATACGGTAAATGGTGGATCAGGAAATGCAAATTAATATTGATTCCCCAGATTCTGAGCGCGTTTTCAGCTAGATATCCCATATGTGGCCCTAGTGCCATTCTATTTGGCTCAACCAACAAGCCCAGAATAGAGTGAGCACCTACTGGCTCTGGGCCTCATTTTCATTTCTACAATTTTATTAGGGTCCATTTCAGTTTGCGTGACACCCTAAGGTTCCCAAAACGTAATAAATATCCCCTAAAATCAGACCCCATATTGGAAACTACACCCTTACGAATATATCCAGAGTGTAGTGAGTATATCTACCACCACAGGCGTTTTCACAAATTTTTAGCGTTCGGCTCTACAAAATAAAAAAAAATATATTTTTTGCCAATAATCTGCAATTTTAGCTGAAAATGTTTAATTTTTACAAGGAATCTTTGAAAAAGGCCCAAAATTGTGTTACGCAATTTCTTCCAAGTTTCGGCAATACCCTACATGTGGTGTAAACTGCTGTTTGGTGCGCATGGCAGGGTACAAGGTGAGGGAGTTGCTATTTTGGCTTTTGGCGCACAGATATTGGTGGCCAAGTCAGCATCTCCAAGCCCCCAAACTACTAAAACAGGTGAAACCTTCCAGAAGTTTCTCCAATTTGTTGTGATACAACGCCCCTCAGTGATCTCACCTAAGGGTGTATTTTTGCATTTTGGGCCACAGTGTGTACCGTATATTTTTGTTTTTAGCATTGGGTCATGGAAATGGAGGGTGGAAACGCAGTTCCGGCCATTGTTTTTTGAGGGCTTCATTTGTTACAGTATTCGCCTTACGGGATAAATGTACGGGTAATAACTTTTACTATGGGGTCGGTACAATTACAATGACATAAATTTTATAAAGTTTTTTATGTTATCAAAGATACTTTTACACAATAGAAGCGAGTTTTATAAAAAGTTGCGTTTTTAAGTTGTCCGTATTCTGACAGCCATAGTCTTTCTTAATTTTTGCATATGGAGCTGCTTGTGGCTTGTTTTTTTACGAGAGATGAGTATGATGTTTTAATGCATACCATTCTTGGGGCAAATGATGCATTTGATCACTTTTAATAAGGTTTTTGTGAAGCTGTTTTTTTGGTACAAAAACAGCAATCCTGGTATGTTTTTTTATTTTTAATTTTTCAGCGGTCACTGTGGCCTAAAAATGACATGCAAGTGTTATACTCAGCATTTGATACGAACTACAGCGAATACCCAACAATAAATTTGTATATTTGTTTAATGTTTTTACTGCTTTTTACAACTATAAAAAACACATTTATTTGAAACAGGAAACACGTTTTTGCATCACCGCAGTCTGAGAAGCCATAAGTTTTTTTATTTTTCTGTTTATGGAGCTGTAATAGGGACTTTTTTTTTGTGGTATGAGTTGACGTTTTTATTGTAATATTTTTGTGGTGGACAAGACTTTATGATCGCTTTAAATCTGTTTTTTTTGGAAGGCATGTTGAAGAAAATACTGCCATCCTACATGTTTTTTATTTTTATTTTTAATAGCGTTCACCGTAGCAGTATCCGGATAGACACTTAGTTTTAACTCTGTGGTTGAGACGATTACGGGATACCCAATTATGTAGTTTTTTTTATTTAGAAAAGCACAATTTTTTTTGAAAAAAAAGTGTTTTATTGTGTAAAACAATATTTATGCATCGCTATCTTCTAATAGCCAGAACTTTTATTATCTTTTTGTCCGTCTACAGACTGTTAAGGAACTTTTGTTTTTGCGGGATGTAACTTACGTTTTAATTGGACTATCACTTTTGAGTTGATTATGAGTTTTTTGATTACTTTTTACTCCATTTTACTGCTGGCGGGGATTAACAAAAATCTCTATATTCTGTGACTGTTTTTTTGGGGTTTTTCTTTACGGGGTTAACCGGACGGGTTAATTAAAATTACAGATTTATAGGGTTGGTCGCTAAGCACGCGGCGATAACAAATATGGGTACGTTTTTTATTTTTGATTTTTTTGGGGGATTGGGGTTTTTGTAAAGGGGAAAAGGGCGGTGTGTGTTTTTTTTTTTTTTGTGTTTGGTTTTACTTTTTTCCTTTTTTTTACTTTTTCACACTTTTTACATTTTCCCAAAGGGGGGGAATTGCTGAAAGTCGTCAGATCGTTCATCATTGGAGTCGCTTACAGTTATAGCTGTATCTGGTCTCATGGATACTGTCTGTCCCTGCCCCAATGCATTGTGGGCTTTCGGAGTACCAAAAACCCCGGGCGTATTCGGGGATGGGCTGCCGGGTAGGGATCTAGCGGCGCTAGGCCTTACTGGCCCCCGGATCTGGGCAGCGGGAGCCCCTCCTGCCCCCCCGCGCCCATGTCGCGACCCGATGTCGCGACATGGGGGGTTTTTTTAATCCCCCGCGGCCGGAGCTCACTCCGCGGGGGGGTGCGGCTGATGCCAGCGGTAATATCCCCACCGGTCCATGCCGCGATCTTGCGTGTCCGCTGTGGGGCGCAAAGATCCGTTGAGTCTTTTCGGCAATTTGCGGGAACCTCCCCGACTTGCCGTTGAGTAGGCAAATGCGGTAAGGGGTTAAAGGGTTTTTAATGAAACGAAACTTTTGTTTTGCTTAATTTTAAGGCGGTTAACATTTCATTTTTGTTGGTGAAAAGGGTATGTTCAACGGCTTATTTGTAAGCAAAATTCACTGTATTTCGCCAGTATAAAAAATGTTGCGAAATTTGGTTTTCATTGCTCTAATAGAGAGTAGAATTACGGCTTGTTCCCCAGGTCATACATGATTGTTCCCGGGGGAAAAAAGTGAGTCTATTGTTAAGCAAAAGCGGTGACAATGCATGTCAATGGGGCTGGGGGTGCCGCCCCCCGTTTTTTTGGTTCAAGTGCTTTGGAATTAAAAGAAGCCGTGTTTCCCAAAACCCCCGATGATTGCGACACATCCTAGGGCCCCCCAATAGCGTGGAACATACCCTTAATGGGGAAAATGTATTTTACAATATATCCAGTGTTTATGGATTGTTTATAAACCCCCCCCTCACCCAGTCGTTGTGTATGTCCAGTCTACAAGCGGGTTTTATTCCGTAATTAATTGGTCATAAAAACTAAATCCTTTTTATTGGGGGGAAAAGGTCATCTTAAGGGGCTTTTGCGAGCATGAAGCTTTATTTATTAAAAGGAGGCCCGCCCCTTTTCATTGCCTAACCCTTAAAACCCCAAACATTGTAATGGGTCAGTCAAGGGACACATAATATTAAGCATTCTTGTACATTCCCCCTCATCACCTAATCAGCCAGTTAGGGACACAAAACTTACCTTAATGAAATAATGGGCAGCTCTGAAACGTGAACTGATTGCTCAGATTCTAGAAATATGGTTTCAGTAGGAGACTGCGTTCACAGCTTGGGAGTCAGTTTCAGCGAGCTGCGTTCAATTCCCTTTTTTGCCCCGGACATATTGGGGTGATAAGGGGCTTGCCGATAATGTATTGGCATTTTTCAGCCCGATATCAGTCAGCCGTTCATCATTTTTAAAACTCCCCCATGCCCTCCCGGGTAAAATTCATAGCGCCCGAGGCGGGGCCTTTTTTAACCCCCAGCAAGCTAAATTTTTTTTGCTTCGCTACAGCATTTTTGGGGCATTACGTAAAAGATTTACCACATTCGGGGTTTTTCCTGAGCCCAAATTGTGTGCAAGGCTAGAATGGCCCGTTTATGACGCTGTTTGTGGGTTCATAAAACGGCGCGTTTTGCCTTAATATGAACTGAAATTTGGCGGGGTTTGCCCTTTTTAATTTTTTTTCCCAAATTATTTTTTTCTTTTTTTGTTTGCCCATTGATTTTTTTTTTAATTGTGTTTTTTTTTTTGGGAAAAAAAAAATTTTTAAAAATAACCTTTTTTTAAATTCAGGACTGGGGTTAAAATAAAACTTTGTATTTTTTGGTTTTTTTTAAACCCCCTTAAATTGTATCATTTTCCCCCTTTTTTTTTTTTTTTATTTTTATGGGGGGTTTTTCACTTTTTTTTTAACTTTTTTTCTATTAAGCTTAAAAAATTTTATAAGGGTTTTGGGCCTTGTATGTTTAAAATCCCTGCCTTTTATTAGTTGTTTAAAACTGTGACTGCCCGGGGGCAGTGTGTTAGTGTTTAACCTGTCAATAAATACACCGCCACATAAAATTAGGGCATTAAGGGGTTGTTCCTACATTGATTTATTTACCTCAGTCCTGTTTTTTGGTTTACTTTTAAATTTGGGAAATGTTTACTGGCTTTACTGGGGTAGAGTCAGGTCTGTAGCAATAGCAACAAATGTGGAAACCCATCGGGGAGATCGAAGGGCGTAGTTAGCGACCGGGAGCTAAGCGCCATACAAAAAGGGTTATCTCGGGTAGGGGATACTTAATGGAAATTTGCAAAGTGATTGCTTTTGCAAGACTTTCAGAAAAGCAATCCTTGTAGTGAGACAACCCCTTTTAGTCTATATAAACTTGTTATCAAATTTCTAGTAAGTTATTTCACCGTGTCAGGTATAAACTGCTCATATTTCAGAGTAGTAGAAATAAAGTCACTGTTCACATAATGTGATCCAGTATTTTTTTTATCCTTTTGTTAGCAGCGCTGTCACTTTATCTAAGCATCCTATTCAAGTAACACATTATTATATCCATTCCAGGTAATATGATTGTCCATAAATATGGAAGTATAGATATGGGCAGAGATCAACTACATCCTCTCTCTGTCAGTATTGTGTCCAACTTGCAACATTTCAGTGGGTAGACACAACCCCTTTGTCAAGAGCAGTGTTTTGTTATAGTGTAACCTTGCATGTGCTGATGAAGGGTGTTTGTGAGTGACCTTCCTCTCCAATTGATTATTGATTACTCACGGGAAGGTTGTGGCAACATGTATTTTTGTGGTGCCCTGAGTGTGCTGGAGTGTAATTTATGCTCAATTTGCCATCTTAGCAGAGGATGAGTGCAAATAAGATTGAGGGGAATTAAATTAAACCCTTTACAGTGGCCCCCACATCACCTGATAGTAAGTGTATATGTGACATTGTGAAATTTCTCTACTGTATCAAAAATGAATGAAGAAAACACATGCATTTAAAAACGCATCAAAAACACATGCTGTAAAACTGCGCACATCTGTTCAAAACAGCGTGAATTTTTTGGAAACCAAATCTCTTTGTAGTTAACTTAAATTTGCCAAACAGGTAAACTAAAAACCACATGCATTTGTATCGCTGCCTGTATTTGTATGTCATAAAAAAAATACAATGTGTGAACCCAGTCTAAGGCTTATCCTTCTTGGTGTTGCAATTTCAATGCTATGAACCGAAAAACAAATTAATTAGTCAAATAGATAAAATGTATAATAACCATGTAAGGTAATGGATCCTCTAGGTCACTGTGAGAGATGGATATGAACCACGTCAGGGAGCAGGGTTAAATGTATTCATCAGAGCCTTCTGCAAGGCGGGATGGATTTTGCTGATTAAGACTCCCAGGTCGCTACCCCTGACATGGCTGCTTGCGTTGACAGCGAAGATGCAACAAGTTACCAGTGGCATAGTTGGTAGACATCTCGCTAGGTCAGGGCAGGCGGCAGGCAGAACAAGGTCAGGTCACTCGCGATAAGCTCAGGGCAGGCAATAGACAAAGAATAGTCAAAGCTCGTAGCAAAGGCCAGTCCAGAAATATCAACACATAACAATAGGAACACTAGGGAAAACACACCAACAGCATGGCAAGGGACAGCAGGGGAAGTGACCTAATATAACGACCAGTGTCCGCTGAGCACTGGCCCTTTAAATTCTCATCCCAAGGACTTGATTCACTCTCTCCACTTGTCCTTTGGATTGAGGATGGTATGCAGAAGAGAAGTCCAGTTAAGAACTTGGAGACGAATTGAGGAAGAGCTGCTTGTTGCCTATTATTGGATCCCCTAACTCCCAGAGGAGAGTGGTATAGGCCAGGGCTTCGCCAGACTGTTCACAAAAGCCACCTTGGCACAATCCGAGGAAAATTGGTGCACCATTATTTCCAGATGGATAGTAACCTGGTTTAGGAAACCCAAACACCTTTCGGGCTTCCCATCATAGCATGGCGGCAATAGTAAATGCAGAGCAGGACTTGCAACAACAATCAGATGCGGAGTCACCACAGGCATGGAAGCAGGCACAGCTGCCAGCAGGTGAGCAGGAATGTCTTGCAGTCTCTCGAAAGGGATATTCTTGGTGAAGCCATGACATCCTGGAGATCAGGCAGAGGCACCTTGGTGGGATACATGGCCATGGTGTACTGTAACAAGTCGAGATAGTGGATCCTCTAGGTTCACCGCCAGAGATAGATATGAAACACATCAGGGAGTGGGATCTAAGGAGCCACCTGGTATTCACCAGAGCCCACTGCAAGGCAGGAAGGTATGCAACGAGGTACAGGTGGAGCAGGCAGTGGCATGATCGGTAGACAGGTGGCAAGGTCAGGGCAGGCAGTAGGCAGAACGTGGTCAGTGGAGCACTGACCCTTTTAATCTTCAAGAGCCAGGGACAGAGAGTAAAGTGGCTGCAGGGAGAGGTGAGTACAGATGCTGGGAAATGAGTGCACAAGCGTGACCATGGTCTGAAGCGGGGACCGTGGTACACTTCATGACAATCCATAGATTAATCCCAATAAATAGAAGTTTATCATTTCAAATAATACATAACAATGCACAATATAAATGCAAAAACATAAACATTAAAGTTCACGAGTATAACAAATGGTTTAGTTTGATGCAATACAGAGGGCAGCAAAATTAATGTTTGTTTGTATTACATAAATATCATAGGAAGTAGTAGCAAGGCAGTTGATTTAGATACTAAAAAATAAGTGAGCTAAAAAAATTAAATATTGAATAATAAGTACGTAGAGAAACCTAAAGCGCAAGGATATAACTACAACAATTAAATTCATGCATGCCAAAAGATAAATAGGATTAGCAACCAATTCATAAGAATGATAACAAGGCTGTAAACCCAAGAAGAAGGTAACACCTCGACATGTGTTTTGGATCTTTGTTAGTTGATATACACATGTCCCCAAAATGTAGGTAATATATAGGGGGAACCTGATGCTAAATGATGAGCACCTGTAAACCACGATCTCCATAAAAGACCTGATGACTAATAGTCCCCTGTTATCAAACTAGGAAGCCTCAGCAGCGCCTATGATGCCACCAAAATAGAGTCCCTCTAATGGCCAACACAAATGTCCATCATCAGCGCGTGCTGGACGTATCAGAGGACCAGAAGATAGAAGGAAAGCACGGAAGTGACATTTCAGCGCATGCTTCAAATGACAAACACTGGGAAATAGAAGGAAGAGCGGAAGTGACTCATTACACACATCAGTAGATAAAGAAAGAGGGGAGAAGTGACATATCAATATTTCAATATTTGTCAAAAGATGATGAGAATGGACATAATTGTACTATGTTAAAATTATACTGCATGGATAAAGGATAAAGGTACATTCATGCATACATAAGAGTATGCATGATAAACTTGTATACTTACAAAGAGAGTAAAAAAAAATTCTTTATTTCGAACAGCAGGCAAACTTCATCAGACACATGCAAAATCAAAAAG
Organism: Phyllomedusa bahiana; assembly: GCA_025379985.1. Lineage (NCBI taxonomy): Eukaryota > Metazoa > Chordata > Amphibia > Anura > Hylidae > Phyllomedusa > Phyllomedusa bahiana. Next base: position 32,569 of record JAODAL010002589.1, read on the forward strand.
CATCAAGAACCATCTACATAAAAGGAAAACAATAATAAAATACATAAATAAAACAAATTATGACATATCCTGGTATAATAGATAAAACACAAATAAAATCAAAAGTAAATACAGTGACAAAGAAACAACATAATCATAGGAATAAAACAAAATATTAATTTAGTCCCTGTGGTACAAGCATATCAATAAGTACAATCCATTTAGTTTCCTTTTGGGTCAATAATTTTTGAAGATTTCCCCTCATGAGCTCTGGGGGAGAGCCTATCAATCTCTTTGCTTTAACACTAGATGGATTCAAGTTATCATATAACTTGAAATGATGAGGGATAGTGCGCAAACTTTCCAATTCTTCAGCATCTTTCACAGGGATGATACCTCGGAAATGTTCTCTCATGTGTCGTCACAGTTGATGTGTAGTAAGTAGAAGCACAAGTGATATTATGTACTATTTGATATTCTCACTTTTTAGAAGACTCATGGAAAATTGTAAAATTCACTATATTGAAGCAACTAATATATCTCCTACATTTGTGTCCTTTTCTCTCTCAATAACTATGAACAAAAATCTCCCTAAGATTTTTAGATCTTCTAAAAGTCATCTTTTGGGAGGGTGGTAATATCCTTGCCAGATAGTTATCAGCATGTAGAATGAGCCAACATTTTTCCAAAATTTCACGTACTTTATTAGAACTCGTATTAAAAGAACTGATGAATCTTATTTCACCAAAACTGTCTCTGTTATTCCTCATAAGGCACATCAGAGGAAACGACCTCTCAGATTTTCTTGCTTTTTCCTGGGCAGAGTTGATTTCTCTAGTATTGTATCTCAGTCTCTAAAATGCTTTGGAAGGTCTTCAGTTTCTTCTAAAAATTTTCATCAGTTGAAGAAATCCTTTTCATTCCAGTTGTGATATTTCAATCAATCAATTGACAAGGATGTGATGATTTAGCATGTAGTAAAGCATTAGTCGATGTCTTTTTCCTAGAATCATCAAGGCAAATCAAACCATCTTGTTGCACTTGAATAACAACATCCAAAAAATCAATTTGTGTCCAACTATACACTCACCAGCCACTTTATTAGGTACACCATGCTAGTAACGGGTTGGACCCCCTTTTGCCTTCAGAACTGCCTCAATTCTTCGTGGCATAGATTCCACAAGGTGATGCAACGATGCTCAATTGGTACCAAGGGGCCCAAAGAGTGCCAAGAAAATATTCCCCACACCATGACACCACACCCACCAGCCTGAACCGTTGATACAAGGCAGGATGGATCCATGCTTTCATGTTGTTGACGCCAAATTCTGACCCTACCATCCGAATGTCGCAGCAGAAATCGAGACTCATCAGACCAGGCAACGTTTTTCCAATCTTCTACTGTCCAATTTCGATGAGCTTGGGCAAATTGGAGCCTCAGTTTCCTGTTCTTAGCTGAAAGGAGTGGCACCCGGTGTGGTCTTCTGCTGCTGTAGCCCATCTGCCTCAAAGTTCGCCGTACTGTGCGTTCAGAGATGCTCTTCTGCCTACCTTGGTTGTAACGGGTGGCTATTTGAGTCACTGTTGCCTTTCTATCAGCTCGAACCAGTCTGCCCATTCTCCTTTGACCTCTGGCATCAACAAGGCATTTCCGCCCACAGGACTGCCGCTCACTGGATGTTTTTTCTTTTTCGGACCATTCTCTGTAAACCCTAGAGATGGTTGTGCGTGAAAATCCCAGGAGATCAGCAGTTTCTGAAATACTCAGACCAGCCCTTCTGGCACCAACAACCATGCCACGTTCAAAGGCACTCAAATCACCTTTCTTCCACATACTGATGCTCGGTTTGAACTGCAGGAGATTGTCTTGACCATGTCTACATGCCTAAATGCACTGAGTTGCCGCCATGTGATTGGCTGATTAGAAATTAAGTGTTAACGAGCAGTTGGACAGGTGTACCTAATAAAGTGTCCGGTGAGTGTATTTGTAAGTAATATGAGTATTCCATTCAATAATTGAGCATACCAAGACATTTTTCCAATCCTCCACAGAACCCAATTGCAGATAATATCATCAATATACTGATACCAAGAGATCACTTTTTCTGCATGCATAACAGGATTAACTGCAAAAACATCTCTCTCCCAGACCCCTAGAAAAGAGGTTAGCATATGAGGGTACACAAGACGCCCTCATAGCAGTTCCTTGTTTGGTGAGATTAGATTGATCAGTTTTTAACAACATTTTTCAAATCCTCCACAGAACCCTGTCAAATGTAGATAATATCATCAATATACTGATACCAAGAGATCACTTTTTCTGCATGCATAACAGGATTAACTGCAAAAATATCTCTCTCCCAGACCTCTAGAAAAGAGGTTAGCATATGAGGGTACACAAGACGCCCTCATAGCAGTTCCTGAGATTAGTTTGGTGAGATTAGATTGATCAGTTTTTAACTTGAGTTTTTCATCTTTCAACAGGAGATCCAATGTAATATGTGAAATTTTGGAGAAATTTTGGCCCATTTTGCATGTTGATGACTGTCTGTCAACGGTATTCCCAGCCTCCCATAAAATAACTTTTAGAAGATCAAAAATCTTAGGGACATTCTTGTTTATAGTCATTCTACTGGACCGCATATTTCAGAGAGTTTTTTAAAGAAAAGGGCCCCAAATGGGGAGAGTTTTTGTTGCTCCGATATATAAATTCACATTTTTTTAAAGTTTCTTCTAAAAACGAGAAAAAAAATTAGTACATAATTCACCGTGCTTTTACTTTGTTTTTAGTGGCAATTGCCTGTGAAACATAATGTAAAATTTACTATTTTCAACTGCGATGATGCATTAGAGGATATATCCTAGGTATCATCTATGTGAAAAATGCTGAGGAAGTAGAACGTTTGTGCACTATCCCTCATCAATTTAAGTTATATTATTCATCTTGTCTTAAGGCAAGGGGATTGATAGGCTCTATCACATGCTCCTAGGCGAAATCTTCAAAAACTCTTGACCCAAAAGTAAGCCAAATGGATTGTACGTCTTGATATGCTTGCACCACAAGGACAAAATTAATCTCTTGGTTTTGATTTATTCCTATGATTATGTTGTTTCTGTGTCCCTTTATTTACTTTTGCTTTTATTTGATTTGTATCTGCTATACTTGTATATGTTGTAATTTATTTTATTTATGTATTATTTAATGTTTTTTCTCTTTTTCTTTTTTTGTAAGTGATCCCTGATGGATTTTGATTTTGCTTGTGCTGATAAATTTTGACTTTTGCTTAAAATAAATATTTTTTCTCTTTTTATGTGTGTACATGTTTATCACTATGCATTTCACCTGCACTTATATTTATATGTTTTTTGCTTGCCTTATGTATATATATTTTTTAGGTCACTTCTCCTTCTTTATCTTGTGTGTGATGAGTCACTTCTGCCCTTTTGTCTAACTCCTGGTGTGTGCTGATAAGTCACTTCCAACATGTGCTGATGTTACTACTCCCCCCCCTTCTTTCTTTTAGGTGGGCCGTACACACTCCGACATGGGCTGATGGGCACACTGCCCTTCCCTTCTATCTTCTGGTATGTGCCAATATGTTACTTCCGGCAAGCGCTGATGACGGACATTTGTTTTGGTCATTAGGGGGACTGGGTTTTAGTGGCATCATGGGTTCACCTGAGACTTCCTTAACCCAGATCCCGTTTACCACATGATTGGCCTCCATTTATGGAGAACGTCTGACTATTATTAGACATCAGGGGTGACATGTATGATTTATAGATGCCAATTTAGAGGTGCATTATAATAGTGTAGAATGTGCCTGAATTTATGAACCTGTTCTACTGCAGGTCATAAATCAGGCGTATACTAGCGCACAAATGACAATTCTGGGCTCAGGTAAACCACTTTTAAAGTGGTTTACTTGTTCCAGCAGTAATGTGCCTGGATTTGCCATACTGAAGCTATAAATCTATAGCTTCATACTGTTCTAGTGCACCCCACCTCCTGCACGCCCCCCAAAACCAGGCACATTACAAAGTGCCTCGGACGCTCTATAACGCGCCTGATATTAGCGTGCAGGAGCCTTAAAAATATAGCGAACGGGGTTGCACTAGATCTAAAAAGATCTAAAAAGATGCCAGATTTCTGTCGCAGCCTCGTTCATACATGTCGCCCCAGGTCTTTTTTGGAGATCACAGATCGCCATGTGTTTTACTCATGAGTTTTAATATGTTGAAGTTTTTTCATTTATATCGTGTATTGTTATGTAATTTTCTATAAAAAGTTATGTTTTATGATTTGGCATGATACATTGCTATTTATTGGGATCCATTTAAATGCTATGTTATGTTTATGAAGTGTGGGAAGAAACTCACACAAAGACAGGGAGAACAAACAGACTCCATGTAGATATTGTCCTCAGCTGGATTTGAACCCAGGATCTCAGTGCTGCGAGACAACATTGCTAACCATGATGAAACTGTTACTGATGTGTATTAAAATACTCTACATTGCTGGTGAATGAGATTTAAAAACAAAATGCAAAAGTAAAATCAAGCTTTTGAAAAATAGGAAAAATAGGAATTCAGAATTAGGAATTAACACTAGGTTTTTCATGTTCTGCTAAAAAGTGCTAACAATGTTTGGGATTGTGTTTTCAGATACGATTTCCAGCTGTTTCCCTCTGAAAAATGGACAAGGCGTATTATTTACTTTTCATTTTTGTTGTAACAGCTGAACAAAAAAGGTCATTATCTGTTGTTGAGTGATGGAGTACAACTAGCTCATCAGCAGATGCTGGTTATAGAAAGTACCGATGTATCCACCTAAGATCTCATTCCAAATCCAAAAGAAAAACAAAATGCCAAGTAATTGCAATTAAAAGACCAGTTAAAAGGTATTGTCATGTCATTGTACAAACAGCATGGCATGGTAAAAGGCTGTTCCCATGTCAGAAATGTGTGGCATATCTACAGGATGTGCCATAAATGTGGTGGGTCCTAATGGAGACACCTGCACCTATTTTCAGAAAGAGCCCCTAAACTTCTCCACGCATGCACAGCAGTCTTTATTCATTTCAGCGGGAGTTCTGAGTACTGCCTGGCACACTCACTCAGCTGTACTTGGCACACCCACAAATCAGAACAGAGAGAGGCATGAATGCATGGCCACATCTCTGTTCTGTACAGAGGAGTTTGGAAGCCCATTTTCAGGATAGGCGGGGGTCCCAGAAGTAGGAGATGAGGAACACGCAGCGGTGTTCACATGAGAGATCGCCGCTGCGTGTTTCCCTACTGCCTGTCGTTTCCGTCTTTGAAAGAAATGACATGCAATTCTTTCAAAGTCGGAGCCGGGGTACACGCAGCAGCGATCTCTCATGTGATCGCGGGCTTCTCTTACAGCCTGGAAACTTAACAAAGCTGTCTGTGACATCACTATGCCCGCCCGTGCCCTGTGGGTGTAGTGATTGACAGTTGAATAGAGATCAGTACACAGAAGTACTGAAGATCACTGTGGGGAAAAGTAAAAGAAAAAAGTAAAAAACAGAAGCCCACCGCTCTGTATACAGAAAAAAAAAAAAAGTTATGGTTATCAGAAGATAGCGATGTATAAATATTGTTTAACACAATAAAAACACTTCAACATAAAAAAATCTATAAAAATTGGGTATCACTATAATCGTAAGGACCCACAGAGTAAAACTAACTTGCTACTTTTACTAAACGGTGAGCACTGTTAAAAATAAAAACAAAAAACACTACTAGGTTTGCAGTATTTTCTTCATCCTGCCTTCCAAAAAATGGATTTAAAAGCGATCAAAAAGCCTTGTCCCCCAAAAATGATACCAATAATAATGCCAACTAAACCTGCTAAAACAAGCCACTATACAGCTCTGTACACAGAAAAATAGAAAAGTTAGACTATGGAGATGCAAAAACGTGTTTTCCTTTTTGAATAAAAGTGTTTTTAGTGTGTGAAAGCAGTAAAACATAAAAAATATACAAATTGGGTGTTGCTGTTAAGCTAGCATGTCATTTATACCACACAGTGACCGCTGACTATGACAACATAAAAACACAGTTCTTTATAAAAGCACTTCTATTGTATAAAAGTAAAAAAACTATATAAAATTTCTATCATTGTAATTGTACCGACCTGCATAGTAAAGTTATCCTGTCATTAATACCGCACACCTGTGCACCCAAAATGCGCAATACACCCCTAGATGAGAAAGATGGAAACTTTCACCTGTTCTGGTACCTTGTCGGCTTTGCAAAGCAATACAGCACCCACCAAAATCTGTGCTCCAAAAGCCAAATACCACCCACTTCCTTGTAGTCCTGTCATGCACCCAAACAGCAGTTTACACCCACATATACAGTAGGTATTGCCAAACTTGGAAGAAATTGCATAGCAAATTTTGGGGTGCTTTTATCCAGAATTCCTTGTAAAAATTAAATATTTTCAGCTAAAATTGCAGATTGTTGAAAACATTTTTTTTTTTCATTTTCACAGTCTAACACTAAAAAAATTTGTGGATAGACCTTTGGGGTTGATATACTCACTACATCCCTGGATATATTTCTTAGGGGGTGTAGTTACCAATAAGGATTGTTTTTAGGGGATTCTACTAAGTTTTAGGACCTTAGGATGCCCGCAAACCTGTAATGGCACCTAGAGAAAATCATAATGAAATGAGACCCCAAAGTCCAGTAGGTGTTCCTCCTACTCTGAGGCTTGTGGTTGAATCAAATAGCGCACCAAGGCCATATATAAGATATCTCTAAAAATGGTAGAATTGGGGGAATCAATGTTCAGTTGCATTTCCCTGGTGCCATCTACTGTGTTCCAGTGAATAATTGATAAAAAATTGAAAATGTGCAAAAAAGTGAAATTTTACCTCCACTTTGGTTTACTTTCAGTGAAAAACCTAATGGGTAAAAACTTCTTAAATGCTGTTTTTAATACTTTAAGGGATGTATAGCGCCATGGAATCAATGGCGCTTAAATATAAATAATAATAATGTAGTTTCTTAGATGGTGTCATTTATGGGGTATCTAACAAACAGGCCCCTCAAAATCAGAGTGAACCGGACACTAAAAAGTCTATGTTGCAAATTTTCTTGAAATTCTGAAAAATTACTACAAAATTTCTAAGCCCCCTAATGTCGTAAAAAACTAAAAAGATATTTAAAAAATTATTTCAACCTACAGTAGAGATATGGTAGATGCTAGTAATAATCAATTTTGAGTGGAATAACTATCTATCACACGCTTACATTTTTGAACTTTCAAAATGGCAAATTTTTAAAACTTTTTATGATATTTTGATATTTTTCACAAATAAACAAGGATTGTACAGACCAAAATTTCTTACTAACTTAAAGCACAATGTATCACAAGAAAACAATCTCTGAATCACATGGATAGGTAAAAGTATCAAATAGTTATTCCCACATAAAATGACATGTCAGACTTAAAAACTGAGGCTCTGTCAGGGAGGTCAAAACTTAAACTCGGGGGAAAAGTAGAAAAATGACATAAAAAAAAAAACTTATGCATCACAGAAGAAATAAGAAAAACTAGCAGAATAAGCAAGCGTGGAATGCCTTATAGCATTCCAACCTGCATGTACTAGAAAAAAAATTTAAAATTTTGTGCCTCGCCCAAAAAGGTGGGGGTAAAAAACCCAAAGGTCAGGAACTTTTTTTTAAAGGGGTTTTTCCTGACCATTTTTGGGGCCCCCCCAACCGTAATCTGTTTACGTTCAACAGGGGAATGGCACCCATTTTCACCAATAAAAACCCAACACTAGCCCTTTTTTTGTAAAAAACCACTGAACCCAGTAAGGGTGATGTAAAAGATTTAAACAAAAATTGGAAAAATAAAAAGTGCCTGGTGCACAGAATTGCATGGGGGTAGAAAACTGAAGGGGAAAAAATTACAAAAAAGGGGTTATTTGCCAAACAAAAAGAAATTTTGACTTGGTATCCCCCAAAAAATGGGTTTTTAAATTTCATTTTTTAAGCCTCTGAAGCTCAGCCTTCCTTACATGCCCTTAACTTAAAAGTTTACTTAAACCCCCGACCAGCAGCTGACAGGATTTAGAGGGGGTTCGCTCTTTCCTGAAACTTCGTATTATAAACAGGGAAACTTTTTAGTTTTGGCATACAAAAAAAAACAAATTGCAAAAAATTTCGTTTTTTTTTTCTTTTCCAAAAACCAGAAACTTAAAAAAATTATAATAAATTATAAGCCCAAAAATGGTACCAAAATTAAAAAAAATGTCAACGCCCCATCTAACAAAAAAAAAAGCTCCTAAACCCAGCTATTTAAACAAAAAAAACAAGAAGTTAAGTTTTTGGGAAGGGGGAAGAGAAAAAAGTTGGAACCTAAGGGGTTTTAAATAAAGAATAATCAATTTCTAAGTTAATTTTCCGTTTATAAGTGAAAAAAAAATTTTTAATTATTCAAGCCAAAAACCCAAATTTAAAAGGTCTCCCAACCTTAATTGGCTTGGGTTGCAAAAAAAAGTTAAAAAACCCCCGGGGGCCCCAAAGGTTTCCCTGCCCTCGTTTTACCCCATTGGGCGCCAGAAGTCGTTAAAGCGAGGGGGATTGCAAAGAGACAAAAATATCCCCCAATCACCTAAGGTGCAGCACCCTGACCTTTGGCCTTTCCAAAAGTTGTTGGGTACTAAAAAGACCCCTCTCTTTCCCCAAATGGGGGACTCTGCCCCCATTCACAGAACAAAGGGGGCTTTCCCGGGAGCCGGATGGAAGTTCCAAGCCAAAAATTTCTTTTCCAAAAAGGAAATACCAGCACACCAAAAAATATGAAAGAACAGAAGGTGGGCCAGCCCTTTTAGAGCTTATCAGTTTTTCCCAAAGGGTTTACACCCCAGCGCGGACCGGGAGCGTAACAAAACGTTCAGGGCCATAAGTTCCTTTCCCGGCCCACGGGGGTTTGAAAGGCTTTTCCCCGGCCCGGGAAACCCAACAAAAATTTTGGATAGGGGGACTCCCTTTTTTCCCCCCACGTTGTCAAACTGCGGTTTCCTGGGGCCAATGCCGCCTCCTCCTCCCCCAACCACCATCCAGCCTCCACAATTTACGGGCCCAAATCATACCACATGTTAGGGCACGGGCGGTGTCAAGCATTTCCCCAAAAACCGGGTTTTGGCCTCGGCGAACAAAAGTCACACAGGGGGGGAACCCTTTTGCCCGCGTCTTTCAGCAAGAAATCAATGGGGGGGCTTTCTCCCGCCAATTTAAAATCAAACCAGGGGTGACGAAAAAGGGGAAAAAGGTTGGTGTCCGTGTGAAAAGCCCAAAGGAGGGATGGCCCCTTGCCCCCCGAAATGATGCATGTTTTTCAATCGGGTTTGGGGAAAAAGGGTTTTCCGAATCTTCCACCGACCCTTCAGAAGTTTTCTAAAAAAGGGCCAGGAAACTGTGCAGGGGGCATTTCTCCTTTCCTACAAAGCAAAAACCCACCCTCCTCGATTTGGGCCAGCGGGCGGGAACGCCTCCCCCAACACATCGGGAAAAGCGATGTTTCCACCCGTTTGGAAAATTTCCCACCCTTTGCACATGTTGGAACCAAACTGTATGAAAAAAAGAGAAAGGCCTTTAACATTTTTTTGATGAACCGGGGGCCCGGGAAAGACGGGATTCCCCCCTGTTTTAACTTTGATGTCGGGCCAGGGGCGCTCATGCGGGACACCTGCCGTTTGTTGAGGCCATTCGGGGACCCCACTTTAAATTTGTCGGGGACTACTTAATAAAAAACCTTTCATTCCACGCTTCAAAACCGGGGGAACAAAATGGAAAAATCAGTCTGGGCGGGGGGACTGGAAGACGGGTTTGACTAAAATTCTCGGGGGGCCCAAAAGAGTCCGGGGGGGGGACGGGAAATTTGGAGGGGGAAAGGACTTTGGAGCGGGGTAAGCTTTGGGCTGGTGAAATAAAGGGATTTTCAAACCAAGGTGACAAGGGGAAGGGGGAGCAGAGCACTGGAGGGGTAATGGAGATGAAAAGACAGACGGGAAGACCCGAACCCACCGTGGGTTTTAACATTTGGAAAAAGGGGCAGGGAGCCCCTGGGATAAACTTGTGCAAAATGCCCGAAAGCATGCTGTTTGCCTGGCAAGTGCGGGCCAAACCCCATCATCCGGCAAGGGTTTACTTCTGGTTTCTCCCCCCAATTGGGCCCCTCCAATAACCGGCCCAAAAAATGGGGGGGGCCCCCTTTTTTTCCCCACTATTAAAGGGGAGGACAAACTCAAAAACTATAGGGAAACCCGTAGTCAGTTGGCCGCCCCCCCAAATTTTCCCGGCATCGCCCCCTCCCCCTGACGGGTCTGACGGGGGGGGTTCTTCACCGCTCACGAAAAATTAACTGCCGGGGGGCAAGGCGGGGGAAGGTGGGGGGGTAGGGGGGCAGTCCCAAAGCCCCAAATAAAACCAGAAACCAAAGTCCTGGGAGTCACGATGACCCAAGTTTCCCCTTCACCCCCTATTTGGAGGGGGGCAGCGCCACAGAAACCAACCCAGAAAAAAACCTGGAGCAGCCCCAAAACCAAAAACGGGTGGGGGCCAAATTTTGGACAGCACTCGGGCCACCCCTTTTAAAGATCCGTGGCTACTGGGCCCCAGCCAAACGGGAATTTTGGGGGCCGCAATTTGGGCAAGTTTCCCAGGGAAAAATCTTTCCTCCCCGGCCAGTATTTTTGGCATCAGAGCGGGTGTCAGTGCGGCGGGGGCCACAAAACCAAAAGGGAAAAACCCCTTAACCACGGGAAATTGGAACACTACCTTTGCCCCAAAAGGAAAAAATCAGGCATGGATCGGGGCCGGGTTTTCCCACACCACCAATGCCCTTAAAGGCGTCAGACTACATCACCCCCCTTTTGGGACGCCTCCCCCCAAAACCCTTTTAAAATAAAAGTCTGGGTTCAAACAACCGCCTCAGCCACTATTCTGATCCCGCCACCTGCCTGATGCCCCACATCTGCTGACAGTTTCTCCATCTCCCAAACCAACCGCCTTTCCCGGGGGGACGGGAAAATGCCCCCCAACCCCAAAATCTGTAAATTGTGTCATTTTAAAATGCCCAAACATCTGCTGCTGCTGCTTGTTGCCTGGTTTTCCCGGGGGGGAACACCCAAAAAACCCTTGTGGTCATTGGGGGCCACCCCCAAACCCTGCTTTGCTCCTGCGGGGCCGGGCCCCTGCCCCCTCTCTGTCTTTGTGCCCATCTGGGGCCAACCCATTTTTTTGCCCCCCTTCCAGAATGTCATTGTTGCCACTCTCTGACCTCATGCTCCCGCTCCCCGGGGTGACCTCCACACTTTTGTCATTGTGCCACTCTGTGGCCAAAACTTTCTTTTTCCCCCACCTCCAGAATGTAAATTGTGCCACTTTTTGGAACCTCATGGCGGGGGGCCGTCGTCACCTCCACTCTCTGCCCTTTGGGGCCACTCTGTGGCCTCCCTCCTGTTTTTGGGCCCCCTTTTCCAGAAGGGTAATTGGGGGCCCTTTTCCTCTGACCTATGCTGGCTGGCCTTTTACCCCCCCCCCCCCCCCCCCCCCCGGACCCCCCCCCCCCCCCCCCCCCCCCCCCCCCCCCCCCCCCCCCCCCCCCCCCCCCCCCCCCCCCCCCCCCCCCCCTGTCTATTGGCCACTCTGGGGCCCTACCCATTTTTTTTGCCAAACCCCCAAAAAAGTCATTGTGCCACTGACTGACCTAAAAGCTGCTGCCGGGCCGGGTCCCCTTTCCACTCCCCTCTAAATTGTGCCACCTTGGCCTACCCTTTTTTTACCCCCTCCAGAATTTAAATTGGTGGCCCCCTTTTCCTGACCTCAATCCCTTGTTTCTTGTGGCCCCGGGCCGTGCCCCACACCCCTCTTTTCACAAATTTGTTGCCACCTAAGCTCCCACTTTTTTTTTTTCCAACTGTCGCGCCCATGATTTTAAAAACAGGCAACTTTCCCCCCTTTCAGTTTTTTTTTGAGCCCATTTTTGCCTTTTTAAGTGCCCGGGGAAATTTTATGGGTGAACGTTTTCAAAGGAGGGGCGCAGTAAATTGCTTGCCCAAAAACTAAAACACAACATTTTATAAAACCCAAACCAAGCTCCCTTTGAAATTTTTTAAAGGGCTTGGAAACAATTTTTCAAACAGCCCCCCGCAGGCTCGGGTGCACCCTTTAAATAGCTTTTTTTTTAACGTGATTCGCCCCGAAGAAATTTTGGGAACGAATTTAATTTTTTCAAAAATTTCGGCGAAGTGACAAACCGAATTTTTGAGAAAATTCGCCCAATTTCTAGGAATTTTATCCAATTTTTAAATGCTTAGGGGCCCAAAAATTGAAAATTGAAATATTTTCATTTTGTTTTTTTTTTTGTTGTTGTTGATGTTGTTTTTTTAAATATAGATAGGGACATGAAAAATAAAAATTCACCAAATATTTTTTTTTTAAAATTTTTTCAACAAAAAAATTTCCCTTTTAAAAAAAAAAGGGGGAATTTCCTAAATGACACACCCCCCCTTAAAACCCGGAAATTTTTCCCCATTAACTAAGAAAGACTGCTCAGCACCTGTGCAAACAACCCACTTTTCTTTTCAAAAACATTTAGGAATACAAAAAAACAGTTTCAAGAAAAATACCGGGGCAACAAGCACAGACAGTGGAGTAGAAAAATTTAATTTTTAAAAACTGATCTAAATTTTTTATTTTGTGAAAATTTCAAATAAAAATTTCACCCCTTCACGAAAAATTTTGCATAGCCACACATGACCTCATAATGGTTCATACTTTTCAAACAAAAGGTAACTCTCCAATTTTAATAAAACTGATACAAGAAGGTTAAAGAGCTGCCATGGGTTTAAAACAGAAAAATGCAACCCCAATCTAACGAAAAAACCCTTTTTCGAAATGGGAGAAGGGTGGGGCTTCCCGCAGCAAAACAAAAAAGGGAATGTAAACTAATTTTTTTTTTTACTAATTAAAAGAAGAACCTTAAAACGAAATTATTTTCTTCAAACTTTTTTTTTATTTTCTGTTTTGTAGATTTTTTAAATTTCTTTTTTTCTGCTTATGATTATGGGGGCTGCCATCTTCCCTTTAGGCTGAAATTTAACACATGAAAAAGAGATCTTTAACAGCATTTTTAAAGAACATAGGAGCCAACAAAACCGGGAGCAACCCATTGATTTAAAATTTGGGAGAGTTTTCTAGGCATGCTCAGTGACCTGAGAGGAAATCATTGTGCACGGATAGGGAGTTTTTACCGATCCTTTTGGGGTTTGGGGGATCCTTTCTTTTCTATACAGGGGTGTTACCTTTTTAAATTGAAATCCGGGCCCTCAATTAAAAAAGGAGGAGACGGGGCTGCGAAAAAATTTAGTTATTAACAGCCCAACAAATGTGTTTAACTAAAAACATGATTTTAAAAAATTAGGTTTTTTTTGCTGCAAAAATTCCCCCAAAAAAAAAAAAGAGACTTTCCCCCCAAAAAACCATGTCCCGGGTTTTTACTGGGATTTTCCCATTGAAAAAATTTGGGAGGGGTTCCAACCACGTCCCAAATTTCAAAATAAAAGATGTTTAAAGGGTCCCAGCGGTGGGACCTGCAGCTATCAATGGCATACCCCCTATAAAAAAATAAACAAAAAGTGAAAGGCGGGAAAACCCATTAAATTTCCCTTGCTTTCGGCTCCCCCAAATTAAAATGGAAAAAAATTTTTGCTGCTCGGGAAATAATTAAAGGCTGGGTCTCTGGGTCCAAAGAATAAACATCAATGTGCATTTCCTTGTTTCTGATCCAAGTACACTCCTTGTTTTGTTTTTTGGTTGTTTATTTTTTTTTTGCGGGTTTGAAAAGGGAAAAAAACCCACTGCCCAAAAATTGTTTAATTTCTGTGCTTTTGAAAACCCCTGCCCGAAGACGATCATTTTAATTAAGGGAAAATTGCAGTGCACTACAAACTTTCAGTTCCCCTTTTACCATCTGGACATAACTTGTCGGGCATCCCGTTCATAACCGGGCAGCCTTCCGGCCGTTTAGTGGCAACACCCACCGGGGGTTAAATTTAGGTCGGGCCCTTTGGGCCCAAAACCCCCTTTGGGGAGGGCCCCTTCTGACCCAGGAGTGACAGCCCCTGAAAGCCTCCCCAAACAGGGGGTGTGCCTCTCAGCCAATCAAGGGCCAGATGCCGCAACAAACAGCTGGGGGGCGACCCCCGGGCCCAGCCCTTTTAAAAATTTCCCTTTAGTTCCTCCCCCCACCGTTCCACCGGGAACGATTACACTGTTTTTTCCCCTGAAAAGCCCTGCCTGAGAAGCGTGGGGGCTGTCGTCCATTTGGGGTCTCCCCCTTCTGGGGCCCAGCAAACCCAAGTGGGCCCAGGGACAGTGGACTGGGGGGGCATTCGGGGCCCCACTCCCACCACCCTCTGATTACAAAACCCTAAATGCTCAAACGGGTTTAATACAAACTTTTCCATTAAAAACCCTGCACACAATCTTGCTTTTTGTTGTTGTAGTTATGTACATTTTTTAAAATTGTTTCTTTTTAAAAAATTAACCCCCAAAAGGGTAAATTTGGGAAATCACTCAAAAAATATGCCGATTTAAAAATTTGAAACTTGTAACAAACCCTTTTTAAATTAACCTTTACATAAATAAACCCAAAATTGTACCTTGAAAAAAAAGGCCAAGCTATCTACAGGGTCACAAAATACCCACCTACCATGACTCAGGTATATTAAAATTTCCCAACAATCGGGAAGGGGGAAACCTTAAAGCAAATTTACCCCCCAAATCCAAAATCTAAAAAAGCCCCACCACACACACAAAACCATTTTCCAAATTTACACTATTGGGTTTTCTTATGCCCCCCCGAGGAGGCAATTGGAACCCCAAAACCTCCGGGGGCCCCCGGTTTGGGGACGGGGCTTCCTCGTCCCCCCTATCCACTTTCCTGTCAATTTTAATAGGCCTAAAACCATAATTTTAAAAGATTTTTTTTAGGGGATCCTGTTTTTTGGTTTATTTTGGCAGTTATGTTTGGGTCAGCATATATGACTTCAGGGCTTTATTGTGTGAAATATTTTTAAAGGATCTATTAAAAGTAATATTTCAGTTGTCATTTTTTTTTCCAATTTATTTCAATTAAAAAATTCATCAAGGTTCCCTTTGGGGAAAACTCTGGGGAAAAGGGGGGGGCCCTTTTTTCCCCAAAAAAAAAAAAAAACAAGGGCCCTTATTTTGAATTTTTAGCAACTGAAGCGTCAAAGAGTCAGAAAGCCCCATGCGAAAAGTATTCCCTTTAAACCCTCCCACTTAAAAAGCTCATCACAGAAAAAATTAAGGTGTTTTTAAAAAAATAAAGAGGCACCAAACAAACCCCTTTTAAAAACCCCGCTCATGATTTTTAGAGTCAGGACTTTATAATGTAAAAAAGGCAAAATAAGGCCCAAACAAACCATTTAAAAAGCAACTTTTTCAGTTCAGAAAAAAAACATAACGTTTTTTTAAAAAACAACAAAATTTTAATTTTTGATTTTGGGAAAATTAAAATCAATGAAAAATTGTATAGAGAACAAAGGAAGTAAAAATAAAAATATAAAAATAACCCGGGATCAAAAATTAAAAAAAAAACCCCTTTTCCCCCCAAATTTAAAAAACAAAACCCCAAAACCCCCCTTTTAACCCGGTCACAATGGGGTTTTAAAAAAATGTTGTTAAAATACTTTTTTCCAAATTTTTCCCAAAGACCACAAAAAAAAATTGGACAATAAACAAACCCCCCAACCCCCACAAAGGAAAAAAACCTAACCCGACAAAAGTTAAATTTTTAAAGATTAAAAAAAACCCAAAAAGTCCCAAACACCCAAAGCCCCCCAAAAAATTCCCAAAACCAACCCCAAAAATTAAAAACCCCCCCCCAAAAGGGCGCCCACAAACCCCCGGCCCCAAACCCCCCAAAAAACCCAACTCCCCTAATCTAAACAACCCAAAACAAAATCACTAAACAAAAAAGAAAAAGGTTTAAAAAGTGACGAAAAAAATAAAAAATAGGCTAATACAAACCCCCAAACACAATTTCCAAAAAAAGGGAAAAAAAGTTAACTATAAAATTTCCCAAAAATTTTTTCCAAAGTGTTTTTTCCCCCCAAATCCCCTTTTGGGGTTTTAAACAGGGGAAAACTGGCCCAAATCTTTTTGGGGGCAAAAAACATAAAATATGGAGGTAATTTTCATTCCCATGTTTTGGGATAACATAGGGCTTTAAATTCCCCCCTTTTTGGAAGGGAAAGATGGTTTTTATTGGGATATAGAGGGGGGGGGCCCAATAAAATATTTGCAGATCCCCTTCACCCTTTTGGGTTTCCAGGAAATTTTTTTTAAAAGGCGTAACAAAGGAAAAGAAAAACCCCCAAAGGGGGGTATAAATACCCAAAAGAATCAGCAACAGCTGTAAACTCATTTACCTCTATCGGTGTCTAATATCAGTGAGCATATAGACGCCATCTCTTTTTTAATGTATGTCCCTTTAAAAAATGCTTATTTTGGGGTTTTTTGATAAATTTAGGTTTTCCCGTTTTGGGGGCGCCCAAATTGGGGAGGTTCTCCATCTTTTTTAGGTATTTTATTTTAAAAGGAAAATTTTTTTTTTGGGTTTGTTTCCCTTTTTTTAGATTTAGGACATTTAAGGGTTTTATAAAAGCAATTCAATTTAAAAATTTAAACTTTTTTTTCTTTCCTAAGTTTCTATAAAACCCTTTTGTGGTTTGTTTTTTGTATAAAAATTTTTTGGTAAAACCCCGGGTTTATAATTTCTTTTTTTCAGGGTTTTCTCTCACCCCAGAAATCAAATTAAACGAAGGGGTTTTTTTTGGGGGGGTTTTTTGTTTTTAGGGGCATGAAGGAAAAAGTTAAGTTTTTAATTCAGTATAAAAACCAAAAAGGGGGCGGCCAAAAATGGAAAGGGAAGGGGATTCTTTCCAGGGGTTTTGGGGGTATAAAACCCCAGATAGGGGGGAGAGTCAGAGCCTTTTGCGCATGTCCGGGGGGCAGCAATGCGCCCTCGCTGGGACTAGGTACAAATTTAACTAATTCACGGGGTCAACTGCATTAACATGACATGAACCACGACCCATTGGATCAAAAAAGGGCCCTTTAAAAATCTTTTTTTATTAGTTTTATTTTTTTTTAAAAAACCTTTAAGACAAAGTCCCAAAAAAATATTTCTGTAGGAAAGGGCCCAATTTCAAAAGAAAGAAATCAAAAAATATTTAAAAATTTTAGGGTTCCAAAACTCTTTTCACAAAAAAAACATTTTGAAAAAACTGTCATGCTTTGTACAGGACAGGAGAAATAATAAGGAAAGAAAGGAGTGGGTGCATAAAAAGAAGGGCAAGAGTAACAAAAAGAAAAAGGGTAAGAATTTTTTAAAAATTAAGGTCAAATTTCTTGGTGCTTAAAAATTAACAAAATTAAAAATAAATGTCCCGGGATATTTTCTTACCAAAAAAATTTCTTAACTTTCAACTATTTAAATTTAAAAATTTCTATCTAAGACTTTAAACCCAAAGAAAAAAAACTGTAAATGCTTGTTCCCTTTTGGGCCGGGGACTAAATTTTCCTACTATTGAAAACTTCTTTAAAAGTCTAACCAAAAAATGTAAATTTTGAAATTTTGGAAAAAATAAGCACCACCATTTTTCTGCCCAAGGATCAGTAGCAAAAAACCTATACCATAAAGATCCAAATTTAAAAAACTTTAAAAAAGCTCCACCAATGGCTGTCCCCAGAAATTAAATACATTTCGCATTTGGGGCAGTGTGGGGTTTTTTTTGGGGCCAAAGAAATTTAAAAAAATTTTTTTCAAGCTCTGTAGGGGGAGGGGCCCAAAGGGGTTTAAAAAAATTTTTCCCCAATACAAAAAAAATTGTTTTTAATAAAAATGGGGAAACGTTTTTTAATTTTAATAAGGGAAATTTGACAATTTCCCCCAGATCTTGGAAAAATTTAAATTTAATTGGGAAAAACTTTAAAATACAAAGATAAAATGGCCCCATTTTTAAAGAAGGGAAAAAAAAATGGTCAAAAACCCCGAAAAAACCCCCCAATTTTTTGTTTGGGGTTTAACCCAATTTTTCCCCCAACAAACCCCAAAAAAAAGCAGGATTCTACGTAGCATAATTTAAACAAGAATGCCTTGGAGACCAAAGGGGAAAAAAAGGGTCTTGGGGAAAAGGATCTTTTTTTGGGAAAGGAATTTAACAAAAAAGCTTTTGAAAAGCAAGATTATGGAAGTTTGGCCCTGTCTAGGAATGCACCCAGAAGAGGTTAATAATTTAAAGTTAGTAAGTTGGAAAAGGGGCCCATTTAAATTGCCAAAAATGTAGTAATTTTTCAGAAAACTCTTTTTTTAATTTTAAAAGAAGGAACAAGCCTTATGGTTTTTCTTTAAGTAAAAATAAAATTTAAGTTTGGTAATTAAAAAACAAAAAAAAATAAAGACAAATTTGTAAATTCATCCAGGATTGCTGATAACTGGGTTTTTTTTTTGAATTAAAACAATAATAAAAATCTGGGGAAAAAAAAAAGGGTCAAAACAGCACTGGCTAAGAGATTTCCCAAAAGGGTGAAAAAGAGAAGGATTGGGGAACACTTGGGGTCATACCCCTGTGAGGCAGACTTTTGGGTTAAAAATTTTTCTTTGAAATTCCCGGGTGACAAAGACTGTTTAAAAGGGCTAGGGTTTGCGATTTTCCCTATCCCAAATAAGGGCCCAGGATGCAAAAAGGAATGCACATATTCAGATGGTCCATAGTTTCCTTCTCAATCTTCAGCTACTGCGATTGGGGTTTTCCCAAGGGGGGGGGTTTTCCTGCCCGGATATTTTTTCCTTTTGGGAAAGGGCTTAACACGAAAAAAGGATTTTTTGAAGGGGTGAATTTGACTGGGAATGTGGTTTTTTGTCATTTTGAAATCATCGCTGTGGTTTGTATCCAGCCACCTGTGCTAGAGGTAACTGGTTTTTGCCCGGGCTTTTTGGACCAACCCTGTTAAAAGGAATAGAGAGGGCTGTAACAACCCCTAGGTAAAAAAAGAATGAGAAAGATGGAATAAGAATTGGTGGTATGCTTTTAGAGCTGTTGGTTGTTTAAAAGCCTTCTCAGGATACATTTCACTTAAACATCTCCAAGCTACACCTTCTTCTAAAGAGAATTTTTTCCATGACACAGAAACCCTCTGCTACGAATTTACTTCTAGTATAGTTTCACTTACACAGAATAATGGGGGGAGGGATAGTACCGTGAATATGCTGGGTAATGGTTCTCTATATTAAACTTTTATTCTGTCTCCTCTTTTACCAGGCCTCTGGGGTTCCCTCAAGCTCATTACGCATATTATATGAAGCAGAAACATTAACAGTGAGCTACAGACTGAACTATATTCTATGAGAATTTTCTGTAGCCCCAGTATTTTTCTCCTATTAGTAATATCCTACTATAGCTCTACATAACAGCACATTTTTTTTGACCTAATCCAAAAATAGTGGCACGAAAACAAATAAAATAAGTGCATTTTTGTAAGATACTTTATTTAACGCTTTTTAAGGACAAACCAATTTATAAGGGCTATGGAAAATTATGTTTGTATTGTTGCATTGATAAAGCCATTACTTTTTATGTTTTATCTGGGTAGCTGTATAAAGGCTATTTGCTTTGTTTTATGCAAAATGAGTTATATTTTTCCATGGCACCATCTTGGGGTTCTCATTGAAAAACGTTGGGTGATCTCTCAAACGTTATTAGTAGATAAATCTGCCTATTACCTGTGTGATTGAAGTTGCTTATTAGTTTAAGTTCCCCTGTAGGGGAGGAAGGCTTTTTACGAATCGGGATATCTCCCGATGAGGAGTGACTGAAGACACATCTAAAGTTTTACTGACAAAAATAAAGCATAGAGTCCAAAGAATAAAGTCGGCCACAAAATTACATATTTATTGATATACATAATAAAATGAACATTTTGTTTATCAATAAATATGTAATTTACTTCCATTATAGTTTCCATTACATATTTTATTATGTATATCAATAAATTTGTAATTTTATGGCTGACTTTATACTTTGGACTCTATGCTCTTTTTTGCCATGAGTAAAATAGTATTTTGAAGCTAGTATGCTATCACTTAGAATTAGATAGATAGTGACAATGATACTTGGATGCCTAGACCTTAAACTATATTGGGCAAATTTGGCAAACATACATATGAAAATATTATTTTCATATAAATCATAAAAAAAATAAAACTGTCTTGTTGTTTCAGCATGCACAAATCACAAAACTTGCAAAATATCTATCATTTAATCCTTCAGCAGTATTTATTTTCTTTGGAAGAAATACAAAGAATTCAAAATTGATGCTACTGTTAAGCAAAATTTATGTTCACCATAGGGAAAAAAAAAATTCTGGGATTGTCACCTTTGTTTCATGAGTCAGTATGATAGTGGAAACACCAAGGGCGAAATGTATGAATTTATGGCGCCCAGGCATCAATTTTATTGCGCACATTAGTAGTGTAGAACGTGCCTGAATTTATGAACCTGTTCTACTGCGGGTCATAGATTAGGACACTTTTATACTCCAAAACGCCAACTCAAGGCTCAGGTTAGACCACAATCTACTTTGAACTGCCTTCCTAAATGTTTTGCGCCTAGTTTTGCCGTCCTTCAGTCATGTGTAGAATCTTCTGGTTGTAGTGCGTCGTGCCTCCAGAACGCCCCCACATCTTAGACCTTACAAAATCCCCTGGGGCCCCGTAATGGCCTTTTTTTTGGGAAAGTGCCCCTGTTTATAGATCAGAGAACGGGCCGCCCATTTTTTTGGGCTGAAAAGGACCCCAGAATACTGGCGGGGCCCTTCATGAAATGTCACCCCAAATGTGCATTTTTTTGTTTTCGATTTTTGCACAATAGCACAGTTAGGGTGGGTTCACACTAATATAATGCATACGTTGTAGGCATCTCTCAGGGTATCATAAAAAAGGTACCCTGGAGAATACTGCAATACATCATCTGCAGTCCCATGGGGATGCGAAAAGGGCGGGGTTTTGCGGGTATCCGTCGGGACAATGACAAAAACCCCAACGTTCTTATATTAGGGTGAACCCCCCTTAAATGGAAAAAATAATTGGGTTGGTTTGCTGCATTTCGCACCATTATTTAAAAGTTACGTTTTGCCAGAAGAGATTAAACAAAAATCACAAGGCCACGAACAGACATATGTGGTAGCCTTGTATCTCCATATAACACATTATTTATGGTGATCTGTAAATGATGTAATTTGAATTACAATAGTGAAAATACTTTAATAAAAGTATAGTTTTAAAACAGATTTATAGGTAATTTGTACATGAATTTTTATGGCAGCTCTTGCTAAAAATGAGGTAAATAGGTTTATGTCATATTTCCTGAAAAACACACTTCAAAAAAGGCAGCAAAAACCACAATGGTAACATTACTTAAATGTCACTGCAAGTTTTCAATTCTGTAAAAAGTATTTATTTTATTTTTCTAAAATAAGAAAAAGATGGAAGCACTAAAAAGAAGGCGTTCCAAGCATCTTTATTCACCCATAAAATGTTTTGGCTGCAATAAGCCTTTGTCATGATGTTGCTCAAGCAAAGGCGCCTTGCAGCTGGAACCTTATGAAGATCAAAGAAAAAACTTACTTATAGTTATACTTATCGAGAAAAAAATCTAATGTATCAAGAAGGAGTTTTTGGAATCAAAAGAAACTTTACAAGTGTGAATGTAATAATGAAGCAGGTAAGGGATGACAATATTACAGGGAATAGTACATTTACTGGCTGTCCAACTGAAAAATGTTGTATTTTGCTGGCTGCCTCTAACCTGGATACAAGGTGAGATACAGTTGAGCATCGATGCATACAAGATCCATATGGTTATGTTATAGTACTGTAAAAACAAATCAAAAATAAAACATTTTCTATTTTTTAAATTTGCATCGCAGCCCCATTTTCTGTGACCAATAGCTTTTTTGTACTTCTACCTGTAGACCTGAGTGAGGGTGCATTTTTTGTGGGCTGAGATGTACTTTTTATCAGTATTGTATTGGGAAAAAAAAAAAATTTCTATCACTTTTATTTCAATTGTGTGATGATTCAGATGTGAAATGACCAAAAAACCCCCACAATTTTGGCATTTGGAATTTTTTATTTTCTTCTACGGTGTTCAGTGTACTAGATAGATGAGGTTATATTTCAATAGATCCGATTTTTACAAACGTGTTGATACCACTTATGTGTACCTTTTTTTTTTTTATTTTATTTGTAAAATGGCAGGAGATAGGTGATTTGAACTTTTCATTTTTTTATACTATAAAAACTTTTTTTTACACTGTTATATGGAGTCTCCCAAGGGTACCTGACCACTACGGGACCCAATTGTTACTACACCCTTCTACATTGTATAAACAATACAAAAGGGTATAAAAAGATGGCTGTTCTGGTACTTCTTGCCTGGGGCAGGAAATATTGGAATCGCATACATGGTGGCAATGGAAGTCTTCACAAGGCTTCCAGCCAACATGTTAACAGATAGGCACTCCGCAATCTCCGTATCTCACAGAAGTGAGTACACCCCTCAAATCTTTGTAAATATTGTATGATATCTTTTCATGGGACAACACTGAAGATATGACACTGATACAAATGGAAACTAGTCAGCATTTATAATAGTGCAAATTTGGTGTGTCCTCAAAATAACTGAACAACCAACCATCAATGTCTAAACTGCTGGAAACAAAAGTAAGTACACATGTGCCCAATTTGCCATATGCCCTCCACAGTGTCATGTGACTCGTTAGCATTACAAGGTCTCATGTGTGACTGGGGAGCAGGTGTGTTAAATTTGGTGCTATTGCTCTCACACTCTCTCATACTGGTCACTGGAAGTACAACATGACATTTCATAGCAAAGAACTGTCTAAGAATCTGAAAAAACAATTGTTGCTCTACATCAGGGGCTCCCAAACTCCAGTCCTCACACCCCACCAACAGGTCATGTTTTCTGACTTTCCTTAGCAGTGCACAAGTGATTTAATTATGCTGCACAGGTGACTTAATTATGGTCAGTGCACTCTGTGGGATGTCCTGAAAATGTGACCTGTTGGTGGGGCGTGAGGACTGGGGTTTGGGAACCCCTGCTCTACATAAAGATGACCTATGCTATAAGAAAATGTGGCCAAGATCATACAGTGGTTTAACAAGATAGGTTCCACTCAGAACAGGCCTCACCATGGTCCACCACAGAAGTGGAGTGCACATGCTCAGCAAAGTAGATGTAGGAGTTCTGGCTGCATTGCTGCAGAGGCTAAGGGGGTGGCAGGTCAGCCTGTCAGTGCTTAGACCATAAGCTGCACCCTGCATCAAATTTGTCTGCATGGCTGTTGTTCCAGAAGGAAACCTCTTCAAGAGATGATGCACAGAAAGCCCACAAAAAGTTTGCTGAAGACAAGCAGACTAAGGACATGGATTACTAGAACCATGTTCGGTAGTCTCATGAGACCGAGATAAACTTATTTGGTTCAGATGTTGTCAAGCGTGTGTGGCACCAACCAGGTGAGAAGTACAAAGACAAGTGTGTCTTGCCTACAATCAAGCATGGTGGTGGGCATGTCATAGTTTGGTGCTGCATGAGTGCTGCCGGCTTTGGGGATCTACAATTCATTGCGAGAACCATGAATGGCAACATATACTGTGACATACTGAAGCAAAGTATGATCCCCTCCCATCGGAAACTGGACCGCAAGGTAGTATTCCAATATGATTATGACCCCAAACACACCTCAAAGATGACCACTGCCTTGCTAAAGAAAATTACGGTAAAAGGTGCTGGACTGGCCGAGCATGTTTCCAGACCTAAACCCTATTGAGCATCCTCAAACAAAAGGTGGAGAAGCGCAATGTCTCTAACAACCACCAGCTTCGTGATGTCGTCATGGAGAAGTGGAAGAGGATTTCAGTGGCTACAACCTGTGAAGCTCTAGTGAACTCCATGCCCAATAGAGTTAAGGCACTTTGGGCCCAATTTGTCCATTTTAATTTAGGGGTGTACTCCCTTTTGTTGCCAGCGGTTTAGGCATTGAGGTCTCTTTTTTGAGCTATTTTGAGGGCACACCAAATTTACACTGTTATCCAAGTTGTACACTGACTACTTTACTTTGTATCAAAGTGTGATATTTTCAGTGCTGTCCCGTGAAAAGAAATACAATATTTACATAAATGCGACGGATGTATTTACTTTTGTGAGTTACTGTAAATATACATCACAGGGGTTTTAAATATAGTGCAAGGACACAATAAAAACACCAAAAAAGGTTTTAAGCAACAACAACAAAAAAAAGGACATTCAAAATACAGGTGTCTCGTGATAAACACTTCAAATTGTCTCAAATAATTGACCAGATTATTCACAGTTAATAAATTGTGACTGCCAAGGTAATTACAGATGCCGGTTTTGGGAACACTGTGTTTTGTAGTATTACATAGTGGTCACTTAAATATACAGCCATCCATGTAATACAAGGACAGATGTAGGCTTCAAGGATAGCAGCTGCTTTTGCAGAGTTTTGATTCATAGTGGGGATCCAATGCAGGGCACCCCCTTTTATAATGCCCATATAGACAGAGGTTGAAACAGGCCCTTTAAATAAAAATGAACTTCTTTTAATATTAAAAACCAAAAAGTAACACTTTGGAATGAATTTCTATTTATCTAGTTTTAACTAAAGAAAATCTTTAGCTCATTCCTTTTAAATAGAAAAAATACTTTTTTAATTCATTGCCGGAAAATACATTTTGGACTGTCTTCTCAATTCCCATTGCACATTTTCTTTATAAACATGTTTGAAGGAAATAAAGCATTGGTATTATCCCATGAGTCACTGGAAAAGTGTTTATTTTAAAAACAAAAAGATGGGGCTCTTTCTCCTCATTTGCGCATCCTGAAAATATTTATAAAAGGTGTTTCCTCCTCTGCGTTTTCCCTTAGTGTAATCCCTTATTTATTTGAAGAAATTCGAAACGTTATCAAGATGCTGAAAGTAAAGGGCAAGAAAGTGTCATATTTGAACGCTAAAATAAGGTTTCTTTTTAAACAAATTTTTTTAAAATATCTCAATATAAAAAAGTCAAGGAAAGAAAAGGAAAAGGGATTACCATGGAAGTGGGTCCAGTTTACATAACAATATTTATAAGCAACATCTCCAACGACAATTTACCCCAAATGTTAAAAAATTGTTATCCTAGTAATAAGGAATTGGGATGGTAAAAAGGTTGGGTTACCTATGGTTTACAGTGCACAGATTTATTCAGGTCCTTGTGTTTCCCAACCCTAACTAATTGATTACACTTTTCACATTTGTGGTGGATTGTCTAGATCTGTCCAATGAATTTTTTTCTTGCCATGTGTCAGCGAGAGGTTTTTTTTTTGTTTTTTTAAGTAATTTTCAGGGTACTTTATAGATTTTTTTTCTAGAATTTTCTAACACTTTTCTAACAGATGTTGCAGATTATTTTCTCCCAGGTCTGTTCATGGATGCAAACAAAGAACTAATCATGTTTTCAGTAGCAGGCCTGGATGTTCTCTTCCCCTTGCCTACTTTGTGGTCTATGACAATTTTTCTTGGCTATTACACTAGAAGCTTTTGGGTTGTTTATTTTGTAAACATGAATCTATCCTCAGTCTTCTGCGAATGTGGTTTAGACCCTAGTACATCTTTAAAATGCCAGAATTCACCTGTCTTTTTCTGCCTTATTAAAGGGGTTGTATCGCTAAAAAGATCATGTCTCAGATTATGGGGACAGTAAAAATAAGAACTTTTGTAATTGGGTTGCATTACCTCAGTCACTTGGTTTAGCAGTATGAGCTTTTCTATGCATCTGTGTTATTTTGCTGCTGCTGGCCGGGAAAAAGCCCCCTGGCCGGGTCCCGCCCCTGGACACGCCCCTGCACTGTGATTGGCTTGGCTGACATTTCATTCAGCCTTTGGGATAAATCCCCAGACAGGAAAACACCCCGGCCACGCCCCCCGCGCTGTGATTGGCTGCCTGCACACTCTGTGTTTTCTCCCCCCTGAGCTGTTAAAATCGATAGTGAAAACCAAGGTCTGCTGGCTCTATACTCATCTCCCAGCTGTAGGGTGAATGATCTGGGCAATTATTGGCTGTTTAAGTCACAGATCCCCTCATATAAGAGTCTTATACAGGCTCCTACCTGTTAACAGGGGGAGAGATGGGTAGGAGGGCAGGGTGCATTGCTCCATATAACACAGTAAGACAGACTGCTGTCTGGTAACAGAGGGGGAGGTGGGGCAGTGTACATTCCTTGCAAGGGTTTCATCAGTTCAGGTTGACTGTATAACTGCTTATAGCCAAGCAAGGAGCTTGTGGAGTCAGCCTGAAGTTCTGCAGACACATGAGCAGCATGCAGGAGGCTGTATAGCTGTCCTCTGCAGACATCCTTCTGCTTCCACTGCACAGTCACAATGATGATGTCACAGGTCTTCAGTGGGGGGAGACACGCTTCCTGGGAGGGGAGACTCGCCCCTGGATTTCTAATTCAATCTCAGAATTAGCTGAACAGCATGAACAGTTCAAACAATACAACCCCTTTAAGCCTATACCTGTTGCCCATAAAAAAAAAAAAAAAAAACTGGTACATTGTTTTTTCTTCCCAACAAATTAAAAAATCGAGGAAGGGTTGGCAGTGTTTTTTTAAAGGAACCATTTGATCCCCCAACACTTAGACAATCTGATTGGAGGAGGTTTGTCCCATAAGACCAGTACCAATAAGTAGTTTTATACATGGACAGGTGTTTGTGCCGCTTAGGGTATGTTCACACAGGGTGTTGGATCAGATTTTGGATCCATTTTTAGATGCGTGTTTCGGACCCTAAACGGACCCAAAAATGCATATAAAATGTGCAGTGTGATTTTACATTGCTTTGAAATGTAAAACACGCATCGACGTTCAGACGAGTGATCGCCTATGCGTATTTACTTGCGTCTTTCGGATCTGTTCAAAGAATTTACATGTCAATTCTTGCTCCGAAAGACCCAGCAGACGCCCTATTTAAAACTATAGGGTGCGACCCTGCTGCAGCCAAAACACATCCAAACACGCACCTGCGTGTTGGATGCATTTTGGATCAGATTAATGCAGCGATTTTGGATGCGATTTTTGGATCCAAAATGCCGTGTGAACATACACTTAGCGCATTTTAGCTCCATTTACTTGAATGGAACAGGTATCAGGAACAGTATCAGGCAAAGCTGTCTGGGTGGAGGACCCTCCGTGGGTGGGTAGATAATCAGGGGCAGAGCAGCAGTGGCCTTTTTTTATCCTGCTGCTCCTATAGCGGGTCCATTGGCTCACACCCTTTTAAAAATAATTTTGGGGGCCCTAGGGAAAGACTATGCAAGTTTAAAGTCTAAAGGTATAAAAATTTAACCTGGTTGGTTTTCATATACACGGGAGCCCTATTCCATCAGTATTTATTTAGCTCTGCAGAGGGAATTACATGATTATGCAGGGCTGGGCTGCACCAGGCTGCGGGGACAACGGCTGCAGCGCTGATTTGCAACCCCCCCCTGATACATTTGCGCGGGCAGTCGTGATGACGACCCCAGCCACCCGGGACGGGGGGGTGTGTGCCCACCAATGGGGGCCCGGAGGCGCCCCAATAAACTACAGGGGGGTGCCCGGGGAAACCTTTTAAACCCCCTGCAGTAGTGCTGCGCCTGTAAAATTTTTCCTGGCTGCCTTGTTTTTCGTGAATTGTATTGGCTTTTTATTTGTGACCTGACCTGGGCTTGTCTTCTGTTTTGTACCCCCCCTCCCCCGTTCTTTTGACCTCGGCTTGTTACTTTATCCCTCGGTTCTGATTTGTTTTTTTGGGGCGTTCCTTTGGGGTATTGACCCGGACTGTCTACTATTTTTCCCTCCCACTCTAAAGCGCAGGGACTGTCCCCATTTGCCTTCTGCCCCTAGGGCACACGTAAGTGGCGGAACATGGGTTTTCCCGGTACCCTACTTCCTCCTTGACGTGACTTTTTTCGCGGGCCCCAAACCGTTACGCCTACCCTCACTATGGACCCCGTGTAGCTCGGGTAGAGCAGATGCAGGGGCTAACCCAGCTGTCCGGGTTTCTGGCGGGAGGTAGAACAGCAGGAGTCTCCCCCAAGTTCAGATTTTTCCTGCAATACCCCCCCCTCCTGTGGACCCCCTACCCATTGCCGACAGGTCTCAGGCAACAGGAAGGCCTTTTGCTTTTAGGAGGGATTTTCCCTGTATTTTTAGGCTCCCCAATTCCCTCGGGAAGAGGAGAAAGGGGTAGGAATTTTTATGCCCCCTACTTCAGGCCCCCCCCCCCAGGAGGGGGGATTCTCGTTACCGCCTGATTAACCAAAAACGTTTTGTGGACAGGTTCTTTGCCGCCTTGGGGGTACTTTTTTGATGACCTGGATGGGAAGCTGGGGCCCGAGGGCAGCGGGCCCCCTTGAGGCAGGTAAAAAACTGGGGAGGAGAAATTCTGAATTTCGCGCGGTGTTTTCCGCTGGGTGGAACGACCCACTCTAGATGAAAATTTAGATTAGGGTTAGCGGACCATGGAAAGGGATTTTTTGTGGTTTACCCTCCCCCGGACTTGGATAGGCTAGGGATTAGCCATTCGTCTGGACAGACGTTTTAGGAGAGACTCGAGAGAAGGCTACCCCCCTGGTTCACCCAAGTCCCCCCTATGCCCAGGGTTCCCGATAAAAAACCCCAGGGGGCCCTTTCAAGAGGGGGCTTTTTCGGGCACAGCTGCTAGGACCTAGACTTCCCCTGTATCCGGGGATTATGCTTTTATTTGGGGCAAGGTGGATACGGCCTAGTGATGCCCAAGAGGAAAAACCGGCCCGGAAAAACCCAGCGCCTAAGTGATTGGCGGAAATCACTGGGCGCAGGTTTTTCCTATTCTATCCAAAAAATTTGCTGCTCCCATTAAATTTCATACTTGTCACGTCTGGTTCTGGAAGTGCTTTTGTGGATTCTGATCATTTTCTAATTTTGTTGATATCTTTTGTAAATTCACCCTCCCTTTGGAAAACCCGTATCGATCTCTGGGGTTGGGGTATTGACTCCCAATGGGGGCACAATCCAACATTTTTCCCCTGAGGGGAGAGGTGGCGGATCCATACAATTGAAAAGTGTATTCTTTTAAATTAGGGAGGGGGTGCCCGTATGTGGTTTTGGGGCCCCCCGGGCTTCAGAACAAAACCCCAGTGTTTGACGGGAAATTCGGGGAAATTTAGTCAGTGGGAAACGGTTTTGAAGATGTTCCCTACCAACGGGCAATCTGATGTGAAGCTGAGGGGCCTTTCTATCTAAAGCTTCTGTGCCAGCCACGCATCCGGAGGGTCCGGCACCTTATTGCCCCAAAGGGGAAATTTTGCTCAGTATTGCCCCCCATTTAGCCACTGAGATTAAGTCCCACCAGATAGAACCTGCCCAAATTTTTCCTATTTCGAAGGTCTTTTTCCCCACTCAGTTCCGACTATTTTAAAAAAAATTTCTGATTCCATGTTTTACGGGGGGATTTGGGTGTCTGCACAAAAAAGCTAATGTTTTCGTAATTTTTGGTTTTTTCCAGTTTTTGTTTTCCCCCGTGGAGTGAGGCCTAGTGGCAACTTGTGAATCTGCGCTTGGGCTAAGGTTCCATAAATCGTCCTCCTGGTGAACTATGCCCTTACCTATACCCAACTCCATGGCCCCATACCCATGATTTTATGACAGACCTTCCTCCTTCGGTGGGCAAAACATTATTTGGGGGGTATGGTCGTTTCAGCAAAATTGCCTCTTTTTTCCTTAAGGGGTTACCGCTCCAAAAAACTTGCTGAAATCTTGTCAAAAAACAGTCAACTTCATTGGTACCAAAAATCGTTTGGACAGGGGTTCAGCTTCGTTTTGATTTTGGAGACCCTTCCCAAGGGTCTGGGTATACCCTTTCTTTCCCCTTTTGCCTCCACCCAAGACTAATGGGCAACAGAGAGGGTAATCAAATGGTAACACAAACACCGTTGTTTTTTTCGATCACAGGGTAGACTGGGTAAAATACTTTCCGTTGGGTTAATTTGCCATTTAAAAATCGGGGTTTTAGCTCTCCTGGGCCTCACCATTTTCTGTAATTATGGTTTTTACCCCAGGCATGCGTCATTTTTCCCGTGCAAGTCTGATCACAGCGGGGTGGATGTTTATTAAAGATCTGTGCACAGTCTGGGCCCCGTTAGAAAAATTGGGGTTTATCCCAAAAATCCAGAAAAAAAAATTTGATGACGGGCGGTTCTAGAGGGTTTGCGGTTGGGGATAAAGTATGGGTTATCCACCCAAAACGTGATTTAAAGTTTCCCCTGGTAAACTCGGCCCCGATTTTTAGGGCCATATGTGTTCAGGGGATTAACCCGGGACATATCCCGAAATTACCCTCTTTTCTCCGATACATAACGGTTTCCATGTTCATTTTAAGAGGATATTCAGCCTGTGACTCCCCCTCTAGACCTCCTTCTCCAGTTCCGCATTTGAAATAATTCGCTCGATTTTGGATTCTCTAAGGTCCAAAGGGCCTGCAGTACCTGGCCTTGGGAAAGGGGGATGGTCCTGAGGAAATCATGGGTTCCGGCAAAACCATCCATGCTGATCGTGGTGAGGGAAATTTCCCTGGGGAGGCTCACCCGGACAAACCCAGACCAGGGGAAGGGTCCGGAAACCCCCCAAAAAGGGGGGGGTACTGTCAGGGCTGGGCTGAAGCTGCAGGAACAACAGGGGGGAGCACTGTTTTTCAACCCCACCCTGAACACTTGCTGCTGGACTCTGTGACGACCCAGCCATTTCCCACAGGGGCGTGTCGCACCAGCCAATGGGAGGGGGGCCCCTGGGCCGTCCAATAGTACGGGCGTGGGCCAGGGGAAAACATTTTAAACTCCCTGAAACGAGGCTGGCCCCGTGAAATTTCCTGGGGTGCTTTTTCCTGTGTTGTATTTTGGGGTTTACTTGTGTACCTACCTCGGCTTTTCTTTGATTTTGTATCGCTCCCGTTTGGCTTTTGCCCCCCGGGTTTTTTACATTTATCCCTCTGGTTTTTATTTTTGGGTTTGGCGTTCCCATTTTGGATTTACCCAACTGTGACTATTTTCCGTGCGGGGCCCCCCACTCTAGCAGCCAGGGCCCGGTGCCGCTTAGGGCACCTCAATTTGGGGAGGACAGTGGGCTGGGTTCCAGCCCCGGGCTCATGTACCCCCTTACGTACAGATTACATTTTTTTTCCATGACTGCACTAGGTCAATTATTCTTTTACAAAGCACAAAAGGGAAGCAACTCCTTAAACCCACTTCATTTTCACTTCAGGTCCCAGGCGAGCTCACTTTGTGTTAAGTGGCATCAACCATCCAGGACCTTGCCTGCCAAATGAAGTGAGAAGCAAGACCCTGCCTCTATTTTAAATTACCCTTTTGTTTTAAACACCCAGGGAGCTCTACAACTTTTTTCACTTATATCGGAATGTCGTGGTGACAATAATAAAACCACCTATCATCACAATGCAAGATGTCATAACTCCTAAGAGAACTGGAATTGTTGAACTAAACAAGGGTTTAACCCCTGAAAAATAAAAGCCAGCTTCTAAAATTACAAGCTCATTTAAACAAATGCTTAAAAATGCCAAGATTAAGTTAAAAAGGATTGCCACCAATTTGTTATTCATTCATTTTGACAGGGTTTTTGGGAATTTTAAGGTAAAAGCTAAAGTAAAACTTAACTGAGCCTCTAAAATTTCAGTGAAAATGTGGTCACCAAAATAAAAACCAAATAAATTTTTTCCTCATCTTCTAATAATTTTTAAGTCCCTAAGTAATACCAAAAGGGAGAGCCTTACTCTACTTTTATTCTAGTGCAATCCTACTATATTTGTAATCAAGGTGGACCAGTAAAAGGTAGTATGCATCTTGTTGATTTAGACACTGCATGAACGTCCTCGGCTCATTTTTACTAGGTACTGAATCTTTCCCCTTTTTAATTTTGTTATTTCATAAAAATGTTTATGGATTTCTAGATATATCATTCACAGAGCCTTTTTTGAAGATCGGATTCTAACTGGGATAGTCATATGTTCATGAATCTTGTGACTGAGGAAGTGGCAACATTAGGGTTAACAACACAATATCAGCAGCACTCTAAATGCTAAGTGCTAAAAAACAGGGAATACAGGAATTTTTTTCAAAAAGCATTTCTGCTACTCTCGAATACATGGAAATGTTGAGGTTCTTCGTGTAAATTTTTGATCAAAACTATAATTGCCCATCTACCGCCAGCTTTTTGGCAAATAAATTCACATCCTTGATGCATGTGTCAAAAAAGGGATAGGATTGTGTTGAATCTAACTCTATTAATGACAAATTGAAAATATGCATAACATCTTCATCTACCATTGATTATTTATCCACATTCACTTGCTGCTGTACCCCTAATGATCTTGGTCTCATAATGGTATATTGGGTTTTCCTAAGAAAGGCAAATTAATTTTAAATTGTGGGTGACCTCAGGACAGATGGGGAGCTACTCTGACATATTATCTCTCTTGATGTCTGTTCAGACCTCAATATTTTCAGGGAGAAAAGATCCCAGCTACACTCTGCTCAGATTAAAGTCTGGGTGGAAGTGTACAACTAAAATGGGGGCTAGCCACTACCCCATACAAACAGTCTAAAAAGCTGGTCAGCACATTGAAGACAATTAGTATAGGTGCATGCTGGCGTCTATTTTGAAAAGGCAACCATTGCATATGACACTAAGCAAGCATGTGCACTCCACTTAAACGGTAAGTAGTAGATAATCCCGGCACGCGCGCAGAAGACTCTTCAAAGGCGTAGTAGCATAACAGACACCCTTTATGAAAAAAGTATAAAATTGCTTATAAAACATAGAAAAAAGCAAACATGAGCGTTTCGGCCTGTAAGGCCCTATTCTACCATAGGCCATTACGAGCCTGAACGCATCAACGTTTGCTTTTTTCCTTTTTATGAGCCATTTAATCCTTTTTCAATAAGAGAGTGTCTGTTATGCACTACGCCTTTGAAGAGTCTTCTGCCGAGTGCCGGATTATCTACACTTACGTTATATGGGGACATCTACAGCCGGATGTCATTTCCACGAGCACCGCTTTGGAACAGGAGAGAGCCTTCTCCCTTTTATCCATAATTCGATGTCCTTGCTGAGACAGGCGACTACAGTACCAAGCATAAACGGTGAGCAGCACTTTTTTCTTTGTTTGTATCCATGCACTCCACTTCTTTGGTCGACCATGGCAAGGCCTGTTCTGATTGGAACTTGTCTTGGTAAACTGCTGTATGGTCTTGGCCTCCGTGCTGTTGCTCAGTTTCAGGGTGTTTGAAATCTTCTTATAACCTAGGCCATCTTTATGTAGAGCAACAATTCTTTTTTTCTGATCCTCGGACAGTCCTTTGCCATGAGGGGCCATGTTGAACTTCCAGTGACCAGTATGAGAGCGATAACACAAAATTTAACATACTTGCTTCGTATTTACATCTGAGACCTTGTAACACGAACTAGCACATGACACCATGGAGGGAAAATGGCAAATTGGGCAAATTTTTTCCATTTTCACTTGCAGATGTACTCACTTTTGTTCGACATTGATGGCTGTGTGTTGAGTTATTTTGAGGGCACACCAAATTTACACTGATACAATGAAAAGTAGCCAGTGTACAGGTTGTATAACAAAGTGTCAAATCTTCAATGTTGTCCCGTAAAAAGATATAAAACAATATTTACAAAAGGGGTAAGGGGTGCATTCACTTTTGAGAAATATTGTTCCTAAGTTGCTTGGGAGAGAACAGGTGTCAGTAACCAGAACCTGTGCTGTATGGAGAACCACAAGCGCACACACAGAAGTTACTATGTCCATAACACAAGTATCATTAAATCATCAGAAAATCTTATAACAATAATGACCACATTACAAACCATTTTTTCTACCAATAATTATGGACTAGAAATAAAGGAAAAACCCAAAAAACAATTGACATTTTCATCAGTAATCAATAACTCTTATATAAAGAGTCATTGGCTAGTTCATGGCAAGTATAAAAATATTTTGTAAAGGAATTAGGGAATAAATAAATGAAAGCGGTGCAATACACAAGATTGGTGTGAACCACAACTTAAAAAATTAAGCTTGTCTCTACGTAATCATAATCTGCCCATTTGAACTTTTGTTAACAAGTATTGTAAATGCCATTTTATAGAAAGGCAGTAAATGGGAAACCTTTAATAAGCCCAGTTGGGCTAAGATAACCCAGTCAATGTAGCCACAGTGCTCCTTCGTTAAGTAATTTTTTTAATCAAATCACATCAGGGACTCAACTGTTAAATAGTTTCTTCCATATACAACTTAAAACAAGTGCATCACACCACAAAGTCCACTTCTGTAGTATATTGTTAAGGTATATTGTAATAAGGTATATTATTTTTGATTATTTGGATTCACAAAAGGACTTAACGGAGGGAACAAATGTGCAGGGAAAGCATCTAAATGTGTCACAACCACCGTTAATTTCAGTCATCTCTATGCAGCAAAGCTTCCAAAATGGCTATGTACCAAAATGTGGCTTAGAGGTTTCTTGCATTGATAGATAATTATGCATTATAGATTTCAAACCGAGTTCATAAATACTATGAAAAGTATATCTTCAGAGTATTATGAACCTTTGTTGGTTACGATGAAAAGTACCATACAATAAATTATTTTATCAGATCCCTTTCTTAGTCTATCAAAAGGTCTTCTCTCATTTCTGACCTGGAATACACTTTGTGCAAAATATTTTTTGGATAACTACATGCAACAAATTTCCAATATAAGGTTTTGCATTCATTCTGAAAAGTTTAAATGTTTCAAAGCAATTTCTTTCAGCTCTCAAGCATTGACCAATTGGAATACCTATGAAGATGTAATGGATGAAAACTGCCCTATTGTAAAAAGCCATTTGTAGGTGTTAGCAGTGTCCAGACCGATTTTTCAAAAGCCATCACAAAATAAAATTAAAAATAATCTTCACTTTAAATTCCACCCTTATGCGATTACAATTCAAAATGTTTACAAAATAAATCAAAACATGATTCATCCCTTATCCAAAAGATAAGGATATCGCAGATGTTCCTATCCAAAAAAAGTCTGAATACTGTAAAAAAAAAAAAATTGTAGAGCAATCAGGAAAAAAAATGTCCTCCCTCCACTCTAATAGCACGGTTTGTGCAAACAACTAATGCAAATTTATTTTTTAATCTTGATGATAAAACATTATCAAACCAAAAGTAATTATACATGAAACAGCAAATTGCAAAAGTGATGATCCACAAATAGGGGGGGGGGGGAATTCATATGCCTAAGAGTGACCTCTGTGTTCAGACAGTGTTTAACTGCTGCAAGTCCTAAATCATATTTCAAAGTGGTGTAAAGAATCCACATCTAAACTAGCAAAGTTGTACAAGCGACACTGATTTCTTGGAGCCTGATGACAGCGTTTTAAAGATAAAAAGGTAAAGTGACAACAAAAGGGTGCTAAAATTTGATTCACATACGTACTTATCCCTAGAATTAAACAGTTTTTTTCAGAGACAATAGGTCTGGCAGGCATTGGGCGGCATTGCTCTGAAATTTTAGGCAAACAAATAAAAAGTTGCTGTAGTAGAATTTGGATTATAAAGACATCAACATTTCTCCTCTATAATTAAACCATTCCCCTTTAAGGGGTTGTCTCACTACATTGATTTGTCCTGTTTTCTTGGTTTCACTTTGAATTTAGGGGAGTGTTTACTGTCTTATACTAGGCTGCAGTAGATGAAGCCAGGTTCTGTTAGCTATAGCAACCGTTCTGGTTGCCTATCAGGAAAGATCAAACAGGTCTGTAGCTATAGGAACCTGATTAGATTTATGCCCATGGTAGCTTTATGGCCATTGTATTAAATATATGAGGTCTAAAACTGCTGAAAGGATTTAGTTTTTTGTGTGAGAGAAATGTGAGGTTGTTGATTATTACATCTATTTTTAGTTATACAGCCCGATGTGCTAAAAAAACAAAACAAATCAAGACAGGTGCACCTCACGTAATATTATAACATACGTATCAGAACAGGTGATGTGTATTGCAAATTGCTCACCTAGTATGGTTGTACGATTATGGTACAACACACATAAAAGCTTAGGAGAAGTTCAGCCGCCTGGTTGCATTGACAGCAAAGGGGAAAACCTCGCACAGAGATATACACACACACAAACTTTTTAAACAGTATTTTTAATCTAACTTGATTACTGGATCGCCCGAGTGCCGTGTTTTTGGTCCTTACACACCCTGATAGTTTACTTGAAACCAGAAAAAATATATTTTTAGGTGTTTCACATTTGTACCTTTACCGTGATAGAGTATTCTGTACCTGATTAATCCGATTTAGAAATATCTGTATGTTTGGCAGAGTATGAGTCAGTTATAAAACTGACCTTTTAGTATTTTGAACAAAACCGGTTTCGAAATCTTTCCAATTATGAATATATTCACAAGGTTTCCTTTATTTTATTTCAAATTGAAATATCTCAATCTGTCACTGCAACTTTTGTTCTAATGATAAAAAAAATCAGGTACAGAGAGATTACTTTGTACTTCCTGGTTTTCTTTTTCCAGTTGTGTGTCAATTTTATTGCATGCACCTTTTTTTTTATTCTAGAAGGTATTCCAACATGCATAGGAGTATTTAGTAATGATTTCCACCCTTTAGCCAATTCAAAATCTTATGAGAATCCCTATGAGAGTTAGGGGTGATATTATTGCATAACCCTTGATGCACAATATTTTGCGCAAGATATGTCTGTAGACTATCAATTTCCCATTATGAATGAATATAATATTTTTTTCAAGTCCTTAGAGGCTAAATGACTGTCCATTTGATTCAGTAGAAAAAAAACAATCTGCATCAGTGTGGCGGTAGTAACATTCAATGAGTGCATGGTGAACATTAATATTGGCTACAATCATCTGAAAAGGTGGTATTGAATTGAAAGTTAGCCTTGTAACACTCCACTTAGCACTTGAATGCCATCTTGGACTGTCCTGGGGGTCCTGCCGTCCTTTTGGAAAGCGGTTATGGCACACAGGTCACTCCGACACCAGGCTCCTCTTTCTGGCATCAGCGGGTTTTTATTCAGAAGACCTCAGTCATATGACCACTAAATACACGTTAACGACCCCATCTATCAATGATTCAGCCCCCAAAACACTCAGCAACTGGTTCAGGCTTCCTCAAGCCTTACATGGTTAGAGCCTCTCCTCAGCTCCTTTGCTGCCCCAATGCCAGGTTGCAACTGGCTTTCAAGGCCTCTAGAACGTTTGCAGGGTTCTTTTTTCCAATGGCAGATTCCAGCTCACCCCAAATATTTTCTGTGGGATTGAGGTCAGGATTAATTGCTGGCCATTTTAAAACAGTCAATTTTTAATTTTTCAACCACTCCAGGGTACTTTTGGGATGTGGGCTTTAGGTTCTTATCTTGCTGGAGGACCCACGATCTTCAACTAAAACCAAATTTTCTTACACTGGGTAGGACATCTCTCCCTGAAATCTCTTGATATTTCTCTGATTTCATGATTCCTGTGATATGGTCAAGGCCTCCAGTATCAGATACAACAAAGCAATCCCACAGCATTATGGATAATGCTTAACTGTTGGTAGGGTGTTTCCTGAAACCAGTCAGGTATACGTCACGCTCTTGGTTAGGTGTCTCTCTGCTATTTCTGATGGAACGCATTAAGACTTTGTGAAGCTGATTGAATGGATACATGGCTCCAAAAACTTAAGTATACCACAGCCTTTGTGTTTAAATTTAAAGATGAAAAATGTACTAAAAGTTTTAATGGAAATTTTTTGAAAAGTTTAAATAAATGAATAGAAGTATTACATAGTCTTCTACATATTTAATGCTGATAAGAGCTGAGAGGAGGCTCTACTATTGACTATGAGCTGATTGTTATACTTTACAAATACGATAAACAAGTTGAAATATATATGTAAATCTGATATCGCAGGTGATTCTCATTTGTGATTTACCACAGGTGAGTCAAAATGTGTTTCCATAATATTCATAAAAAGTTTTTTGTTTTAAATTGTTGTTTCTCCATTTGCTCTTTTTTATTTGACACAAGTGCTTATACAAAAAAAGCGGTTTCACATTATTTTATTTTAAGAGATACTCCACATTATGTACTTAAACTTCATGGGTGGAAATAACAATGAGCAGGACTGTAACTGGTTTTTCCCCACCGAGACCAGGTTCTCGGTGGTATATCTCCTGCTGGTTTCTTGATGGAAATCATGCAGTGACAGAAACATGTGACCACCTAAGGTCATTTTTTCACAGCCTCTGTCAGCTGAGTAAGAGGAGGCTTGTTTATCAAGTCATAGGAAGGTATCATACAGTGATGGGCTGTTGCTCATAAACACAAAAAAAATAGAAACAAAAGGTCGCAAATTTTCATGAAGATGTAAGAAATGACTACTAAATTTTATAAGCCCTCTAATGTTACCAAAAAATAAGAAATTTAAAAAAAATATGCCAACATATAGTAGACATGGTACATGCTAGCTATAAACATTTCTGCATGTAAGAGTTATACCACACAAAATAGTTTAAAGTTTGAAAATGGCAAATTTTTCTACACTTTCACAACATTTTCATATTCTTCACAAAGAAACAAGAATTGTATGGGCCAAAATTTCTTACTAGCGTAAAGCACAATGTCACAAGAAAATCTCTGCATCACATGGATAGGTAAAAGTATCAAAAAGTTCTCACATAAATTGACACGTCATATTTCAAAAGTGGGGTTCTGTCAGGAAGGTCAAAACCGATTTTGGCGGTAAGGGATTAAGATAGTTGATAGGTACTATACTCTACCTGCACAATCATTTTTATGGAATCTTGGTCACAAATGTATATTGCTCCATTAATGTGATATTAAAAGCCTCACAAACCACAATTCTAGAAGCGCTACAATGGCTGGACAATATCCTTCAATGTAGCTTTTTCTGAACTTGGCCCAGCTCGTTCATAACCCAACCAGGTTTTTAAGTTCTGACACTTATGAGTAAGCAAGTCAACACAAAGCGCCTTGAGATTCAATTGAGTTGCAGTTACCAATGCAGCAGTTGTAATTACAGTTTTCTGATCACAAATACAAGAAAAAAAGTAGCAGTTTGTCAAAACTGCAGAACCGATTTTCAGACTAGTCTTTTTAAGCATTTTTATTTTGCAAAAGGTTGTCCACTTTGTTTTTTTTTTTTTTTTTTTAATTCTTTTAATGTTCTTGCTTACCTCCGGTGACATTGGGCAACGGCCTATTACCGTCGTGAGTGTGGCGGCATCACTGGATCTGAGGCAAGATGAGGATACGTTTTTCTATAGGTCACTAGAATATACATATTTAAAAATTTTAAAAAAAGTAAAAGTAGACAAACCCCTTAATTCCAACAGACTCCACTAGTTAATAAGCTTACGCAGGAGTCTCCATTATCCATTGAAAACGGCTCTGGCCTAGCCATCATGACTCAATTATAGTTGGAAGTCTTTATGCTAGTGTGGACAGACATTTATCAGCACTACCATATTTCTATGTAATACACAGGCTATACCTACAGTGGTTAACACAGACCATCTGTTATGGATATGGATTAGAAGATAACTCCTAAATGGCTCAAGATGATCTATAAAGCAAAAGCACCACACACACACCCAAAAAAAAAAAAAACAAGTAGTGGATAAATATGTCCAGTTAGGTCTATTTTTTGTTTTTTTTTTACTTCACAGCAAAAGTGTCGCAAAACTAAATTTTCTTAAAAAAATATTGCAATAGTAAGCATATAATAAACATCTAAATAGATAAGGAAACATTAGGAAAGCCATTGCATTACTAAAGAGGAGAAACCTGTATTAAAGTAAATTCATAACTCCAGATTAACAAGCAGCTCTTAAAAGGGTTGTCTGCTCATTTTAATAAAACTTTTTTTTAGTGCGTATAACCTCTCTGGTGTTGTCGCCGTCCTCTTGTGTTTACTTCCTGCCTCTGGTCAAATGGGATGTCATCACGGCAGCAATCACATGCCGTCAGATGCCACCACTGGAAAGTAGGAATCTGAGCTGTGTCATCCTGTTCATCATATACTCATCATGCAATGCACCTTTATTAATGAACACACAGGTTATACCTTCGCTGCAGGTCCCCACCTGCTATTCAATATGCCTCCAATATTAGTGCAAATGGTATATATACCGTATTTTTCGGACTATAAGGCGCATTATCAATGAGCGCCTGTTAAGTCGTCTTGGTTCATATATAAGGCGCACTGGATTATAAGGCGCAGCACATTAAATGAAACAAAGCTCAGACCGCAAGCCAAGCTTCATTCAACACTTTCACAATAACTCTCAACTTGTAACAAAAGTCAATACATGTACATATTTCCGTGCCGTATCGCGAAATACGTGTCACACTTAGTGAAGCTTATTTGCAACTGATTTCGGAACGTATTTACTATTGTAAATCAGTTGCAAATCGGTTACAAATCAGTGTCACTAAACTAGCTGTACCTAATAAGTTCTGAACAAAGCCTAAAATCCCAAGTGAAGAATTGATTCATATATAAGGCGCATCGGACTATAAGGCGCACTTTCGATTTCTGAGAAAATCATAGGCTTTTATGTGTGCCTTATAGTCCGAAAAATACGGTACACAACGGTATGCTTCTGTAATAAAACAAATTTTTATTCAAATCTTACATAAAAATTTGAATGTCCAGTGTAAACAGGTTCCACACTTCACTTTCTATATATTGTATTATCATTTATCATTCACCTGGTGGTTCATTGAAGTATCTCCTTTACTTTGCGTAGTCGAATGGGAGATTCCGTCCGGAGTGGACTTGTTGCATCCAGCGTCTGTGCTGTGTGAGCCTTCCTCAACACCTCACCTCTCAAACAGCGCTACGTCTCGCGACATTTCGAGAGCTACATGCCCTCTTTGTCAAGCATAGAGGTAACCATAGGATACATCACTTATATATGATTCCTGTGTGTCTCAATGTACATTCATTATCTTAAAAACAATAATAATAAAAACAAGCGGTATACATCAGTATGACGGCCATATAACATTTATCTTTTATTCATTATATGCCGTATCCTATTGTAGCATACTTTTGGCTACTTCACATAGCAGCTGATTTGTTCAGAACTAGAATTCAGGTATAGACGTTCCAATTGCACTCTTCATTTAGGCCATTAGTTGTCAGTGTTTGCATTTTGTGGATCCAAAATACTTCTCTTTGTAACAATTTATTTTTTAAAATGTGTATCACTTGCTTTTTTCTAGAATACACCATTTCAGATTCCATACATTGTGTCCAGATTAATAAAAATGTCTGGCCACCGATGTTTCACCAAATTTTTTATTTTCTACGTCTTTTTCTTTATTACCTGCTTTTTCCATTCTAGTTCTGAACAATTTTATCTGTGATCTATGTTCATTAATTCTCACTCTTGCTGGTCTTGTTGTTTGGCCAATATATGCTTTCCCGCAAGGGCATTTTAGCATATATATGACATTGCTGGAATTGCACGTGAATTTTTTTTTATAAATATTAAATTTGGCAGTGAATTTTATATACAGCGACAAGGAGTTGCAATGGGTTCTCCAGCAGCTCCCAGTATAGCCAATATATTTATGGCCAATCTGGAAACTAAATCCATAATATTTAGTCGCTGGGAAAAATACATAAAAATGTGGTTAAGATTTGTGGATGATGTGCTATTATTGTGGACGGGCACACTTGAAGAATTAAATCTTTTTGTAGAATTCATAAATACGGTGCATCCCATAATAAAATTCCAAAGTAATATTTACCACATATCCAGTGACGACATAGAGGTCAACATTCAGATAGAACATATAAAATTGAAGACCAACTTGCACGTAAAAGAAATGCAGAGGTAGAACCTCTTGCATGCAAAAAGCCAACATGCTCCAAATTTAATAAAAG
This sequence comes from Phyllomedusa bahiana, assembly GCA_025379985.1. Taxonomy (NCBI): domain Eukaryota; kingdom Metazoa; phylum Chordata; class Amphibia; order Anura; family Hylidae; genus Phyllomedusa; species Phyllomedusa bahiana. Next base: position 74,790 of record JAODAL010002589.1, read on the forward strand.
GAATCCCTAAGGGGCAATTTTTAAGTATTAGGCGAATCTGTACACTAGATGAGGACTACCAAAGGAACAAACAAACTAATACAAAAATTTGTTGATAGAGGGTACGATGAGACGGTACTAAGAAAAATAGGAGATGAAATAGGAAAACTAACTAGGGAGGAAGCACGCAAACACAAAAACAAAACAAAAAGATCAAAGGATTAACTACATTACCACCTATGATCACCATGCAGAAATAATTTAAAAAAGTATTTTAAAATCGTGGCATACATTACAGGTAGATCCAAAATATGGTCATCTATTTGTTGATCCCCCTAGATTTATATACCAGAGAGGGAAAAGTGTAGGTAATGTCCTCATTAGGTCAGACCTACAACAAAAACAAAAAAAGAAAAATACTAATAGGAACACAAAGGAAAGGTACATATGGTTGTCTTGCGTGCCAAAATTGTAATCAAATAATAAAAGGTGATAGAATATCGCATCCAATGAAAGGGTACCCTATATTTATATAAAAAAAAAAATTCACATGCAATTCCAGCAATGTCATATATATGCTAAAATGCCCTTGCGGGAAAGCATATATTGGCCAAACAACAAGACCAGCAAGAGTGAGAATTAATGAACATAGATCACAGAAAAATTGTTCAGAACTAGAATGGAAAAAAACAGGTAATAAAGAAAAAAAGACGTAGAAAATAAAAAATTTTGGTGAAACATCGGTGGCAGAACATTTTTATGAATCTGGACACATGTATGGGATCTGAAATGGTGTATTCTAGAAAAAGTAGAAGTGATACACATTTTAAAAAATAAATTGTTACAAAGAGAAGTATTTTGGATCCACAAAATGCAAACACTGACACCTAATGGCCTAAATGAAGAGTGCAATTGGAACGTCTATACCTGAATTCTAGTTCTGAACAAATCAGCTGCTATGTGAAGTAACCAAAAGTATGCTACAATAGGATATGGGATATAATGAATAAAAGATAAATGTTATATGGCCGTCATACTGATGCATACCGCTTGTTTTTATTATTATTGTTTTTAAGATAATGAATGTACATTGAGACACACAGGAATCATATATAAGTGATGATCCTATGGTTACCTCTATGCTTGACAAAGAGGGCGTGTAGCTCTCGAAACGTCGCGAGACGTAGCGCTGTTTGAGAGGTGAGGTGTTGAGGAAGGCTCACACAGCACAGACGCTGGATGCAACAAGTCCACTCCGGACGGAATCTCCCACGTGACTACGCAAAGTAAAGGAGATACTTCAATGAACCACCAGGTGAATGATAAATGATAATACAATATATAGAAAGTGAAGTGTGGAACCTGTTTACACTGGACATTCAAATTTTTATGTAAGATTTGAATAAAAATTTATATGTTTTATTACGGAAGCATACCGTTGTATATATACCATTTGCACTAATATTGGAGTCATCCTGTTCATCCACAGCCATTAAATACAACAGAAAACTGGCAAAAAGAGAGCATGGTGGCAGCACTAGATCCAAGTGAAGAAAATGTGTGTTTTTAATCTGCCATCAGTAAGCTATAAAAAAAAAGAAAAAAAAAAGTACTTTAAATAGCTGCTGGATAATTTTCCAAGCTATGGCATTTCATAAGAGCATCTTTTTAAGCTCATCCTCAAAGACATTGACCAAAACTAAAAGAAGAATAGTGGCTCCATGGTCCTAAAAATATATTTTATTTAATTAGTTGTGCCATGTGGTTCTTCCAACATTCCCTTTAAGTAATTAGGTGTAATTAACGGAACACAAAACACATTGTTTTACCATCTGTTCTTCAAATTTGACGTAAAGGACTATTTGTAACAACTACCCTTGGTGTGCGACTTAAAATGCACCAATGTTGAAATACTTTAATAATGTATTCAATAGAATACCTTGGGAGTGAAAGTAAATTTCTTGAGAAAAATTACCTTAGTACACTTCACTGTGGTTGTTGTTACTCAGTACTAAGGAGGACAGTAGTACAAAGAGAGAGGTAGGAGCAGTGTGCTCTTAAAGTACATTAGACTTATATGTATAAACCTAGCATAGCCTTTTTTAAAAGTGTACCTCCAAATATACATTGAAAATAAACTTTACCTTGATTAAAAGATCCTTTTTTTAAAAAAGCTATCCCCAAATCATTATTATAACTTACTCATCTCTGAAGTTAGACACAACCCTTTAGCATAACTTGTTCAATCTGCTATAGCTGGCTTTCAAATGGATGAGCACCCTCAGCCTTCGGCAGTCACTATGCTTTTGAACAGGTGTACTTGTGAATGCATCATATTAAAGAATTCCAGGGTCTTTCCTCAGCATTGCCCTATGGACTTCTCCAGCTGAGAAACACAAAGTAAAGACTCACTGAAGAGGTTACTGGAACCATAGTAAAATTTAAGTATTGATGTTATAAATCCTGACACCATCAAAGCATCCACAAATATGTCCACTGGTCCTACCAAGAATGGATCAGAAGACATTGATGGGAGTTGCACCATAGTTACCATACAAACATTTCCTTGCTTTTTACTGAAGAGTGTGCCTCTTCCTCTTACATAACTAAGAATAGAGATCAAGATACAACAATTATTGTACAGTTACACAAAAACGGTCTTCAGTATCTCTTAGGCACTGAATATGGAAAGCTGTTTACAATGAGCGCACAGTGAAGAACTAAGAAAAAACCTAAAGATTGACGGTCTAATGGCCTAATACAAGGTGAAAAGAAACAAGTAGCCCCCAAAAAGGTGATTACACTATTTAGCTCCCCAGCATTACAAGAATAGTTTGTTAAAAAAAACCAAAAAACTGTTATAATTAGAGGCACATCATCTATAAAAGCCTCATCTATGTGCAATTGTAATACTAGAAATTCCCACCCCTCATAGATAGTAGGTATGCGAATAGTTATCAGTATTGTTGAACTTCAGCAACCTTCCCTGTATGATACTGCGACTATACTGCATACTGATGTGAACGAGTTCTTATCCAGTAAGCAGTTGCCCCCTCATGGTAGGTGTGTGAGAAATTGTTGAACAGTATTATGCACCTGCACAACTTCTCCCATGCAGCGCTGGGGCTTTTATCGCCTTCTTCAGAGAATGGTTATGTTTCCTACCACTGTGAAGCGAGTATGGCCATATTTGTGTGATTTTAAAAATAAATTACAAAAAAACAAAAACATAAAATCACACTTCTGGCAAGGTTTTGGTTTCTTTAAAGCACTCACTATACAAGTTAAACATGGGCATTACTTGAATGTCAATAATAATTGTGTTTTTCTCATTTATTTTACTAAAATAAAGAAATTTGTGATTAAAATGGCAAAAAGGGTTATAGGGTTTTAGTTAATTTTTAACAAGTTTTGTTCAGTGGGGCAGGAAAGGACCCAACTGGGAATGGCTCCTCCCCAGGGGGACCTTCACAACGGGCTAATATTTTTTTTCCAGAACATTATTTATAGGTTTGGTTAATTTTTCCCATTGTATAATTAAAGTTGCCGAAATCAGTTTTCAATCATTAAGTTGCAGGCAATTTAATATTGCTTTTAATGGGAAATACGTGTCGCCGTTCAGACGACAAGTATTTCCGTGCCGTATTGCCGCCGCGGATTTGCATGACAATTATTGGGCCGGATTTCGCGACGGATTCACCCCATTTAATGAATGGGGATTGTAAATCCATCGAGAAATACGTGCCACACTTAGTGCCATTTATTTGCAACTGATTTTGGAATGTATTTACGATCGGAAATCCAACGTAAATACGTTCTGAAACAAGCCGTGTGAACATCGCCTAAGGGTTATCAGAAAAATGGTATATTGGCCATTTGTTCCAAGAACCCAATAAGATGTGGATTTAAAATAACCTATATTATACTAACAAATTCACCTTAACACTAAATTTTATAATAATAAAAAGCCCCCAAAACACTAAAGGATTACCCACTTCAATGCCAAGTATAGTCACGTAATAAATTATGATAAATATAATTGGTGAAATAAGCGTACAATTTTCATTACGTCACTTTCTAAAATGGAAAAAAAAAAGGGGAAAAAAAAGGAAAAGGTACACTGGTGTGTCCCAAGTGGTGCCTCGTTTTACCACCTGGATGACAAAGAGCAGTTGTCATTCCCATCATAAATGGCTTCCTGCCCCAAGTAGCAGATGGTAGAGGAGCTATGGAGAACAAACTGTTTTAACAAGTGAAATAACATGCCAAAAGAGAACATTCATAATCACGTGATGTTTGTCTTTAAAGTGAAGCTTTATATATCCCAAACATTTTGTAATCACACCAGCATTTTTGACACAAACTTACAACAGAATTGCCAAATAGCTTATGTTTATTAAAGAATAAATACTGAAGACTTATGTATAATTATTTTATATCTTACACAGGAAAAAAAAATTCAAACATAATTAACAAAAGTTTATCAATGCCATTAAATCAGCTATGCTGCAATTTTTTGATGTATAAAAAGAGTAAAAACTAGACAATTTTGCTTGCCTGTATATGCTGATATAAATAATGCATTATAAAGAAAAACCAAAACCAAAATCTGAGTACCCCGTAGAATACTTCCTAATTACTCAAAGTGTGTCCATTACAGATTGCTAGGCTTTAGTGGTGGTTGCGGTAGCAACCTGTATACAACAGAAGTGCAGATAGCATGTCATATTAACATGCTACAGGACTTTTTCCTTTTTATGCAAAGGACATTCTAGTCAGTCCTCAATATTCATACTCCTTTAGATGGGATTATGATGCCAGGAACTAAGTAGAGAGGTTTATTCTACCAACCTTCCTGCAAAATTTTAAAGCACAACCATCTACATACACCTACCAGTACAAGCGAAAGTCCAGCCAGTAGGCACAGTAGTTTTCATCTATCAAAGACAGAAACATACTTTTAACCGCTATGTTAAAGAGATGCTCCCACCTTGCTCATCCTCCAGGGAGCTAAGGGGGTAGCGGGTGGTTGTGTTCCTAATTTTTCTGATTAGCACTTCTGGCAAGAAGCTCTTGAGCACTGCTGTACCGATCAGACTGCTCTCTCTGCGCTGGCTGGGCCAAGAACAAAGGCACAGGTGTGACAATGGTTGTTCATGAAAGCTCAGCCACCAAATAAGAAAAAGCATTTGTGCAAATGTGGCTATCACTACAAGAGCTCGGAGCCCCTGTCAGTGAGCCATACACAACCAAGACTAGAAGACTCAAAGAGCAGTTGAACAGTACATAATGCAACATTTATTTAGTAAAATGTATATTTTTTAATTTTAGACCTTCTCATGTCAACTTTGAGATGGATCACCATATTATATTCAAATGAGCCAAGTCTTAGAACTCAAAGTGGCTTCTTTCTGCCACGAAAGCGTCAGTCATTCAGGCTAAATTCTGCTACGTGGTGGGAAAATTTAACACAATTTGAGACACTTAAAATTTTGTAATTTCTGATTTTACAATTCATACCCTATCAAAGAAAAGACAGATATCAGATGATATCTGATACGGCTCTTTTGGTTGTGCTGTATCGTTTCATAGGGAATGCTCAAGACACTAATCTTGTAATAAATCATAATACTGGCTGTGTGAAATTCGCATCTATGGATATAAAGAAATCAGATGAGATGACATGTCACAGCTTACCATAGTATCAGAATGAAGCATTCTGTTGCTGTAAACTCAATCACTCCATGTGTTATTGCCACCCCAGACACTTAAGAAATGAAGCATGAAAACCACAAAATGCTTTGTGTTCAGACACATTAAGTAAAACCTGTGACTAAGTTTGGAGCCGATGGTCCATTTATCAGTGCAACAGCCCTGCTGTAAAGCCTCATTTGTGTAGAATCTCACACATTTCATATGTACATCTCTGTAAGTAATTGACAATATTAATGAGAACACATAGAAACACACAAAAAGTTTTTTTTTTTTAAACAAGTACAAAAAGTATACCGTGCTTTCATGTTGTAGAATATAAAACTAAATTTGGAAAAGGCAAGGTATTCTGCAATTTTTTTCAGTAGTGTTGAATACCTACACAGTTATTTGCTTAACTTGCTTTCTTGTTTACCCAGATGTGCTCATGGCTCTGCAGTGTATAATACATGAAAAATCAGGTTTTCATACACGCCCTATTTTAGTCTGACAGATGTTTTTCAGCTCATTCTCCACTTAGTATACGCTCTATCTCCTCTAAGCGCTTCAAAGCAGCAACTCTTTTATTTTCAATGTCTTTGATTTCTTTTGTGGATTTCGGCTTTACTTCTTTGTCAGTATTTTTCTCCTGTTGACTTCTAGTCTTTACTTGTTCTTTGTTTTTTCTTTTTGTTGGTGTATTCATTTTTGGTGTATCTTTTTCTTTCAGTTTTTCAAACGGAGTTTTTTTTTTGCCTTTCGAGTCATTCTCCTGTCCCTGTACCTCAGGAGAGGACTGGACACCTGCAGGTGGAGTAGTCTGACCAGCAGCATTCAGTGACAAAATTTTGCTGCGAACTATGTTGAGATGTCGCTGAATATATTCCTCATGAGGAGCTAAGGATAGGGTTTCAACAAGGCACCGCTCGGCTTTCAAAAGATCCCGCTCTTCAAAGTAAACCACACAAAGGTTATGTTTTCCCTGTACATTATTGGGTTCCATTTCTAGAATTTTTTCAAAACATTTCTTGGCTCCTTTAGTGTCTTTCTTTTGATTCATAAGGATGTCTCCTTTTAGGATAAGGCCTTTAATATGGTCGGGGTAGTGCCGCAGAAGCTCCTCCAAGACTGGTAGAGCATCCAATTCCCTAGCTGTTTGGGAGTAAAGAAGGGCCAGGTTGAAGAGGGCACTTCGAAAACCATGCTGTAACTGTATTGCTTTTTTCATCCACTTCTCAGCTTCTAAATCCTTCTTCTCATCCATGGCCAACATTCCCAAATTAAAATACCCATTTGCATCATGTGGTTCTTCCTCAACATACGTCAAAAGTCTCCTCTTAGCCTCTGGTCGCAATTTGGGATTGCCTTAAGGAAAATAAAGTATACATTTTTTTTTCCAAGAAAAAGTAATAGAAACAAATGTTCACTTTATAAAAGTACAAAACAGTAGAATGTCAATGATATTTGAAAAATCAGATTTGAGTGCACACATTAAAGCATCACAATAGAGAACAAGAGCAAATCTATATTATGCAACAGACTGTATAGGATTTTTTTAATAAGTTTATGCTATACTACAGAAAAGCTGATCCTACATCTCCATAAAGTAAAAAATGTTGATGTAAAAGCCAAAACAAGTAAAATCAGATTATCTGTATGCTTAAATAACTGGGGGAAAAAAATTATAGTGACATAGTGTAAACATTGGTACAGGCAGTCCCCGACTTACATCTGTCTTGGTTATAAACGGAGACTTACGGGGCGTGCCCAAGCGTGTGGATGTAACACACTGAGTCACACCCAATACTAACGCTGGATTGTTGCAAGCCTTGCTCTGCCCACTGCATCTTCCGACCGGCACAACCGTTCCTTTTACCTTCCTCCCACTGGGAAGCTGTCTTCAGGCTAGTACAACACCTCTTCCTCACTGCCCTCTAGTCTGAGTGCTTTTGGCCCCATTAGTACATTTGTGGTATGTGGGCATTTGTAGTTGAGGAACTACAAAAGCCAGCAGGTCACACCACACATGTACCGATTGCATGGGTGGTGATTAGTACATGTGTTCAACATATGCTGCTGTGGAGTCCTGGCACTTGTAGTTCCAGAGCTACTAGCTGCGGTGGAACATGGAACTCCAAGTAACAGCATGCCATGATATGAGAGTGAGGTGAAATTTTCTAAATAGGGGCATAAAAAACAAACGTAAAAGGGGTGTTAACTCTTCCCTGCACTATGCAAAAAAGAAAAAAAAAGGCTGTTGCAATTACATTTAATAAATGTACCTGTTCTGAATTGCATACAAATTCATCTTAAAAACAAACCTACAGTCTCTATCCCGTTCATATCCTGGGGACTGTCTGCATTATCCAAAAATGAAACCTGAAACTAAAAATACCCCCCAAAAAGTAGAAGACACCAAATATCAGTCTTCAACAAAAGCACATTATGAATGACTACATTCTAGGATGGAATTTATGGGTAATACAGAAGACCTGGCAACACTCAAGGCTCTTTACGAACAAATTCTTCCCATACTTTATGCATATGTAGAAGGCTAAGAAAGAAAAGAAAATGAATATGTGGCTCCTATATTTAAGAAGCGTTAAACTAGCAACAATAATACAGCTGAGGCTGGGGACAAAAAAAATATAGCAGTGTCCTGCAAATGCTAAGAGATATGCAACATTGAACATATGAATTATTTTGACTTTAAACTGCATTACTACTGTATCTATTATACATGCAAGTTTGAGGCTCATTGTTCATACAATTACAGTTTCATGTACAATAGATACAGCATTTATACAATATGAAATAGTCTGTATATTCAATGTTCACATATATGCCAATAATGTATTGCGGTTTTGTGTGTTAACACCTGTAGAATAGCCAGCCTCAGGGACTGGTTCAGCAGTGCCAACCCATGGAGTCAAGAAAGGCTTTTACGTAATATCAACTGCTATGATGTGAATGTTTACATTTCTTTTTTTAATGTGCGACTGTCCCTTGTGATTGGGAGGGAAGGGGATCTTTTTTAGCGCCATATGCTTATTTTAAATCCTCCTTTCAAACAAAGTATTTACAGTTAAACTACCAGATGGTTTATGCTATCCTATCTAAGAGCAGGATATGATAGAGGGAGAGAAGCTCATCTTTGTGATATATAGGTGTATAGGATTTTAATCAGAACTTTTGATAAAAAAAATAAAAAAAAATGTAAATCCTAAAAACCATAGTAAAAGCACTGCTTCTCTTGCACACATAGACTATGTCTCCACGGCATAGCAAAACGATCATATTTTTGGTAGTTTTAGGATCCTAAAACTGCCGAAAATATGATTGTTCAGGCAGCCCATAGACAATAATAGAAATTTTTTTTTTTCTCTGCCTGTCTTGTATAATACGCTGGCGCTTTGAGTTTTTTCGTCATCTTCCCATACAGTCAATTGTATGGGCCGACGGCATAAAAAAAAAAAAAAAAAAAAAAAAAAAAAAAAGAACCGTCCACATTTTTTGCGCAAAATCCGTGGTTATGCATCGGACAAAAAACGGTCAACTTTTGTCAGTTTTTTTTTTGTTACGTTTTTTCAACTGTACCATATAACTATACATGTTATAATAAATGTGTTCTTTTTCGGAGAATTACATACCAGATTCCTGCATGAGTAGAGCAGAGTTAAACAATGCAAGCTTATGCCGACGATTTAGTTCAAGTGCTTGATTAAAGTTTCTCAGGGCTTCGCTTGGATCCTTTAGTTCAATATAAACTATTGCAAGATTGTACCAAAGGTCTGCATTCATCCCATCGAGTTCCAGAGCTCTCAGGTAAGCTTCCTTAGCTTCTAAAGGTTTATTCATTTTCAAAAGTAACTCCCCCCTAAAAAAAAAAAGAAAAATATTTCCAAAAGTTGCAAACATGAAATATATTAAATACTAAGGGGGACATGTATGAAAACGGTCTTGGTCTAAGACTCATCTTGTTGCCCATGGCAAACAATCAGAGCATCCCTTTAATTTTTTCAGAGCACTATATGAAATGAAAGGGGCGCTCTGATTGGTTGCTAAAGGCAACAAGAAAAGTCTTAGACCAAGACAGTTTTCATACATGTGGTCCTAAGAGAAGTCTTAAGATGGGTCTTGCTCCCTCCCTTGCTGCTTAGATGTCAAGGGAGAAATTGACAGCAGCATCTAAATGGTTAAACAGCTAGGACCTGACTTTTCTGATCCTGGCCATAATAGCTAAAACCCACTATGTAAGTAGAGGGCTCTTCTCCCAAGTAAGCGCCATACAAGTCCATTGTACATACACGGATGTCAAGTAAAGGCATTAATGAACAGATTTGTCGGCTGTCAACTTTTCACTTGGCTTCACATGAGAGGAGAGGCACAAGAATGTATCATTTTATATCTGGAAAAATGAGTCTGTAATAAAATGAAATCAAAGCTAAAAAGACAGACACGTTTGTAATCCATTGCCAATTTAACAAGACATGGAGACAGATTTATTGATGTGCCGCATGTTTTAAGTGTAAATTCATGTTAATCCAACATTTCACAGACAACAGCTAGAATTAACATTCTAAAAAGTGGAGTAAATACACTATACTGGTGCTAGTGCTCAGCAGGCTGCATTACAAGCCCATAGTCACGTGAATGTGGATCAGCAGCGTAAGCAGCAGTGTGTTTATATGGCACATGCACTAACAGTACGATGCATATTACAGTCATGGCCAAAGTCTACTGCATCAGGTTTTAGAATGGCAATTTGCATATACTCCAGAATGTTATAAAGAGTGATCAGCTTAACAGCAATTAATTGCAAAGTCATAGTTGCCTAGAAAATGAACTTTTTCCCCCAAAACACATTTCAACTTCATTGCAGGCCTGCCTTAAAAGGACCAGCTAACATTGTTTCAGTGATTGCTCCATTAACACAGGTGTGGGTGTTGATGAGGACAGGGCTGGAGATCAATCTGTCATGATTAAGTAAGAATCACACCACTGGACACTTTAAAAGGAGGCTGGTGCTTGGCATCATTGTTTCTCTTCTGTTAACCATGGTTATCTCTAAAGAAACACTTGCAGTCATCCTTGCACTGCACAAAACTGGCCTAACAGGGAAGAGTATCGCAACTTGAAAGATTGCACCTCAGTCAACAATCTATCGCATCATCAAGGAATTCAAGGAGAGAGGTTCCATTGTTGCCAAAAAGGCTCCAGGGCGCCCAAGAAAGACCATCAAGCGCCAGGACCGTCTCTTAAAAGTGTTTCAGCTTCGGAATCGGGCTACCAGCAGTGCAGAGCTTGCTCAGGAATGGCAGCAGGCAGGTGAGAGTGCATCTGCACGCACTGTGAGGCGGAGACTCATGGAGCAAGGCCTGGTGTCAAGGAGGGCAGCAAAGAAGCCACTTCTCTCCAGAAAAAACATCAGGGACAGACTGATATTCTGCCAAGGTACAGGGAGTGGACTGCTGAGGACTGGGGTAAAGTCATTTTCTCTGATGAATTCCCTTTCCGAATGTTTGGAACATCTGGAAAAACAGCTTGTTCGGAGAAGACAAGGTGAGCGTACCAACAGTTGTCTCAGTCCAACTGTAAAGCATCCAGAAACCATTCATGTGTGGTGTTGCTTCTCAGCCAAGAGAATCGGCTCTCTCACAGTCGTGCCTAAAAACACATCCATGAATAAAGAATGGTACCAGAATGTCCTCCAAGAGAAACTTCTCCCAACCGTCCAAGAGCAGTTTGGTGATCAACAATCCCTTTTCCAGCATGATGGAGCACCTTGCCATAAAGCAAAGGTGATAACTAAATGGCTCAGGGAACAAAACAGAGATTTTGGGTCCATGGCCTGGAAACTCCCCAGATCTTAATACCATTGAGAACTTGTGGTCAATCATCAAGAGACGGGTGGAAAAACAAAAACCAAAAAATTGTGACAAAATGCAAGCATTGATTGTGCAAGAATGGACTGCTATCAGTCAGGATTTGGTCCAGAAGTTGATTGAGAGCATGCCAGGGAGAATTGCAGAGGTCCTGAAGAAGAAGGGTAAACCCACTGCAAATATTGACTTGCTGCATTAACTCATTCTAACTGTCAATAAAAGCTTTTGTTAATCATAATATGATTGCACTTGTATTTCTGTATGTGATAAAAACATCTGACAAACACACATAAAAACCAGAGGGCAACAGATCATGTGAAAATATAATGTTTGTGTCATTCTCAAAACTTTTGGCCATGACTGTACATACACTGAAAGATAACATTACATCTTCCACGACCTCTGATAAACATAATTGCTAGGGACACCTTTTTCAAATATTTGCATATTACTCACTCTTTGAGGATTTGAAAGGGAATATATCCAAGATTTAAATTTACAGGGGTGTCAAACTGGCGGCCCTCCAGCTGTTGGGAAACTACAACTCCCATCATGCTTACTGTTATAGATGATACAAATGCATGATGGGAGTTGTAGTTTCCCAACAGCTGGAGGGCCGCCAGTTTGACACCCCGTGATTTAAAAGGTCCAACTTCAAACAGGCAATAACCTTGGAAACAGAAGCCAGTCGTGCAATAACTAGATGGTAAACCACTCTCTTTGTGAGGGGGAAGAGATTGTTTCCAAGAGTTGATTCTGTGAAACTTCACCCTTGTCTGGATTGGGCCTCCACTTTAATTAGTAGATTATGGCTTGTGAGGGACAGTTTCCCCATACTCTGCTTTTATTCTTCTTCTTGCATTAATTTTATCACTATCTGAACTACAGCGAAGCTTTCCAAAATACCCCCTCTCAAAATTACCCCATATCCAGACCAAATCTACGGTCAGATTTGAAGTACTATTGGGCTACACATGGTGGCTACTTTCTAGCAGTGGACTATTTGTAATGCAACTTTTGGTAGGGGTTCCACTGTCATTTGAAATTGTAGCTCCTTTTAAATTATAGACACTACTAATATCAGTATTTTTCTTTAACCACCTCCTCCTATTTTGGGTTGGTATGTAAGGATCTGCGATATCAAATACTAGTGAGGCTTGACATACATCCAGAGATCAGGCAAGCAAAAGCAGCTCAAAACTTTGGTACATGCTCTTTGTGACAGGTCTAGAGTTCAATACAACAAAGCAGCTTAAGAAAATTAAAACAAAAAAGACGCCTTCTATACAATTGGAGGACACAGCACCTTGGGTTGTCCAAAAGCCTTCCCATAGTTTTTATAAATTAAAAAAAACAAAAAAAAAAAAAACAGCCAAAGTTATGGATTTGGTAGAACTTGGTAAAAGTATGAACGGAGGCCCAGGTTGCAGCCTTGCAGAGCTGAGAGGCCAAAGAATGCTGCCGCACCGACCGCTCAAGTTGAATGAGTGGTCACTCAGAAAGGAAGAGGTTTACTCCTGAAACGGTAGGCTTCCGAAACCGAAGTCCGAATCAGGGTGGCAATTGTGGCCTTAGAAGCCCCTACGCGGACCCTCTAGACCAGCACAAACTGACATTCTAGAATATTGATATATAGACGGGATTTCCTGTGGAATCACAGACCCCGAGTCTTCTGTGAGCCAAATACAACTTCCTACCCCAAAGTGCTGGCATCATGGTGATCAGCCACTGTGAACGAAGAAAGTATTCCCCTGTAGTAGCGCAGGAGACACCAGCCACCAACTAAGGTTGACAACTTGGGTCAGAAGCAGAATTTCCTTGTCCAGGAGGGAAAAAAAAAGCTGTACCAGCAAGCTAGAATGGCCTGCTGGAGGAGGCAAGAATTAAACTGTGCCAATGGCAGGGCTTTGAAGGTTGCCAACATCCTGCCCAGAACACGTATGCAGGTGTGAAGGTATACAGGGAGCATTTACGAAGAAGGGAAACGCCCAACTGCAAGAGCTGTATCACTCTGTCTGACTGTGCGTCAAGGACCATGCACATGAACTCCCATCTGCTGGGATGGGACCAGCCTGAAGTTGTTGTAGTGGACAATCCACCTTAAGTGTGTTAAGGTATACAGGGTGATCCTGATTCTGTCCAGATTGACATTTCGCAACGGAGCCTTAACAAGAAGGTCGTCTAAGTAAGGGATAATGGCAAACCCCTTGATGGGATGGATCACCATGAGGGTTCATAGGACCTTGGTGAAGGCCCATGGTGCTGTAGTGAGGCTGAATAGCAGAGCCCCGAATTGGAAATGCAGTGAACCCATCCCGAAACGAAGAAACATATGGTGGAACTGGGCGATCCCTGATGTCTATGGCGGAAAGAAATTCGCCTTGCTCCAGAGCCACAATTACCAAACGGAAAGACTCCATGTGGAACCTGGGAACATGCACATAACTGTTGAGCTCCTTGAGATCCAAAACAGATCTGATTGAGCCATCTTTTTTGGGAACAGTGTAAAGATTGGAGTAAAAACCCTTGTAACTCTCAGAATCATGGACCAACAGAATTATGCCCTGAATGAAAAGTGCATGGATTGCTCGAAAACCCCCCAAAAAACTGGAAATCCAAACAGGAGAGGTGAGCAGGGAAGAACGGAAAAAACAAAAAAACAAAAACCGAGCCGGAGAAATGGATATGAGGTGGATCTTGTATACTAAGAAGACGACTTCCCGAACCAAGCCCAAGGAAGCCTTGGCGAAGGGGTGTTTGGATGTTTTTGAATGAAAACGGCAGAAAGGTGATAAGCTTGAGGAACAGAGGTCCTTTTCCCCCCGAAGGCCTATAAAGAGAATTCCCATAAGGATTGAAATGGAAAATGTTTTGTTTTTTTTCCACACGACAATTTTCATTAAGAGGGTTCCCAAAAAAAGGAGGAGGTGTTCAGTAAACGTGTTTTTGGAGGCTGCATCAGCCACCAAGATGTTAACCACAAAAAAGACCCAGGTGACCGCTGTATTAGCAGATGCTGTAGCAGCCACATGAGCCGATTCGAGTGAGGCCTCACAAAGGAAGTTAGTGGCATACATGTGCTGGGACGGCAGTTCCAGCAGCTCTTCTGTGGAAAAGCCAGATGATAGCCCCTCCTGCAGCTGTTTAGCCTAGACCCTGCAAGTTTTGCGGACCCAGGAGGAAGCAAAGGCAGGTTACAGTGCTTCCCCCGAGGTTTCAAAAGAAGATTTGCATAAACCCGCAATCTGTTTGTCAGCATAAGCTTGCAGCAAAGCTACATCCGAGAGAGTAATGGTAGTTTTCCTCAAGAGGCGTGAGACTGGGGCATCAACAGAGGGAATCCCAGACCACTTAGCCACTCATTCCACAGGAAAAAAAGGTATTAAGCCGATTGGTAGAAAATAAACGCCTGTTTCCACTCCCTAGATACCAGTTCCTCAAACTTCATGTGAGTAAGGAACACCAAACAATGTGGTCTGTTATGCTTAAAGGAAACCTCCTCCTGAGAGGGAGAGACAGCCTCATCCTTAATATGAAGAGAGTCTGACAGCCGGAATAAGGGCTTTAACAGCAGCTACCATTTCATCATCCCTTTCTGGCTCAGGAGGCACATCAGAGATGTCCCCATAAAATGCCGTATCGAGAAATGGGGCCTACATATCCGCCACAGATCTGTCCCGAGAGAGATCCGGCGACACAAAGGATGAGGGAACCATCCCAGCGGGATGTGCAGAGCGAAGGACCCCGAGAACAAGCAGTGATGACAGACGCTCTATAGCCGAGACCATAAGAGCTCGTTCACACGGCTGATTCTGGGACGGATTTCAGCCGTATTGCGCGCTGAATTTGTGCTCCAATACAGCTGAAATCCGTCTCGGGCATTACGGTAATTCACAGTTCTCATAGAGAACTATGGTTCCGTCTCTCCTCCCCGCTTGGCGAATACGGCGAGTGGGGAGAAAGTGACATGCACATTATCCCGGCGGGATCCGCGCCGTGGATAATGGATGTCTATGGGGCCGGCGAGCTGCCAGCCCTCCTCGCTGCACGGCACACGCCGTAATTGCGGGGTGATATCCGTCCCGCAATTACAGCGTGAATAAGCCGTGTGAACATCGCCTAAGCTGGGATAGCCTGTAAAGGTTACCCATCGCTAGGGAGAGGGAGCTAGCCCACTCTGGGGTTACTGATTCCTGTCATGAAGGGTTGGGCATCGCAGCGGTCAGCTAGGGAGCCATGCAGAGGGAGCAGAGGGAGCTAGAGTGAACGCAAAATTTATGACAGTGGGCACAAGTAAAATAAGTTGCCACCACTTTAGGAATAGGTGGTCTTAGTGCATCATCCCTGGAAAGGTAACCAGCAGGCAAAGGGCAGGGGTATATGGCTCAAAAGGCCAGCTCACCACGTCAAAGGTACTGTATCCTACAGGGAAATCCAGGATATGCCCTGGGGAAACACCTTTCCCACATCCTGGGAGGAGGTAGGAGCCAGGTGGAAGGCCCAGAGGGCGGTACAGGCCCAGGAAAGAGTGTGGCCTATGCCCTGGTAAAGCCGGCATGACAGGCCACCAGAAGGGCCTCAGTGGTACTTTAGTGTCCCTGCAGCTCCAAGGAAGAACTGACTACCCAGGATGAAAAAAAACACTCAGCACCGCGGTGGTACCATGACGGGCTGCAAGGGGGAAAAAAAATTCTGGCAGCCCTCTAGGAAAAACGGAAAAAGAGGACCCCAGAAGCATGGGACAGAAGAACACTGCACGACAACAATGCAGTGAAAGCACTACAAAAAACATAGAAAAATACTTACATAAAGAACACCTATGGCAAATCTCAATAATGTACTGATGTATTTGTGTGGTATTAATAGTCACGTCAAATCTCGGAGGATTTTAAGAATTGAACTCTTGGATTTTTCCATTTTTTTTGAATAAAATATATAAATACATAGTTTTAATAAACACAAAACATATTCTCCTAAATAAAGTGCAATGGGTCAAGAAAGAAAAAAAATCTTACAATCATTTGGATAGGTAAAAGTTTCCATCAACACATTAGACCTTACAAATGGGGCTACGTCCGGAAAGATAAACCTTGGGGGGTTAAGGGTTGATTAACTTCTATTTGTTTCATAATGTCTATGCAAGTGCTATAAATATTAGCTCAAACATATCATACTAATACCGGCTAATGTACGCTTGCTTGAAGTCAGGCCTCATACTTATTGCTTGTCTGTACAATTGGTCAGCTTCCTCAAGTCGTGACTCATTTGCACGGATCAAGTTTGCAAGATTTATGTAAACATTCAGGTGATTTGGTGCAACACGAGCAGCGTATCTTCTTCCAGGAATTACCTTAAATTAAAAGGGAGAGATGAAACCGGGTGCTTGGGGGATACAAATTTACTTATGCCATGTGGCTACTTACATCATTTTGAACAGCTGATAAGAGTCTATTAACCGGGGCACTTTCATATTACATATGCAGGCAGTCCTGTATAGTTCTTGTTTATAAAATCTAGCTCATACAGTTTGAATTAGAATCATTAGGTCCTTAGAGAATTGACAGAGGTGGTGAATTATTTATAAAAATAAAAGGAAAAAAAATGGGCACGATTCTGTGGAAAATAAAGGGCAAACATTGTTTTACTTTGATTGAAGCATCCTGTTTTGAGGTTTAAGCTACACTGTCAATCCACAGGGAACACAATATTCATACACACACAAACCAGACATTCATAAAAACACATAATTGCATAACAACTAGGGTCTGCCAAGTCATTGTGTTAGAATGGGGACTTCACAAAGCATTGCAGTTACTGGCTGATGCTCCAGCCTTCAGGCTTTTCATACAGAGGCTATGTTATGTAAAGCATGGCACATAAATAATATGCTTATGATACTGCAGTGGTGTATGCGCATCAGATTTAACCCTCTGTACCATAATCAATTTGCACCTCTGGAATCTGGGATAGTTTTACATACTCAAGATTGACAAACCTTACACTACAAAATGATTATAATCAAACTCAAAGCCCATACTTAAATTTTCTAAACAGCAGACACCTGACAGTATCAAAATGACACTCAAAAGTTTATAAATATAGGCACCTTGATTCAATTTTCCACTCAAGTGTAGTTTGCCACAAAAACGAATAAACATTGACATTCGTGGCTTATAAAAGCGTGATAGCACAGAGCCTTAAAATTAAAGATTAGAAAGTGCAATTAAGACCCACCAATTAGATCAAGGTCTTCATGTAAATATTATATTAAAAAAAAACAAAAAAAACACAGTTGTGATTTTAAGCAGGAAATTTAAAAAAAAAAAAAATGAAAAAAACCATACAACTATGAAACACATGAATTACACACCTTAAATCAATATATTTCCATAAAGCATTAGCTGTTTGCAGTCTGCTATCTAAAATCCACACGTATATATATTACAACTTAATTACAAGGGGCATCCTGTGGATTTGCCATAAATGTTGGAGATGGAAATTCCCCTTAAATACAACCCTTCACACAACTTTACATCAGGGACAAGCAAAATAAAAAAAAAAAAAGAAAGACCAAAATGAGCAAGTGCTCTATTTTCAAACGTTCCCTGCCCCCAAAAAACCCAAAAACCTCAGCTGTGTGGCATTTAGGAACGCCTCACATCTTTCATTCACTGGTACATTTAACTGCAAGAATGTACTAACTAATGTTTACACGCAAATCAAATTGGGAGTATACATAGGTATACATTTTTCATCCAACTACACAAATTATACTACTAAAAACAAAATTCATAAATCCTTATATCCAATATAATGTGGTAACTGAGGTTTCCTTTGAATGATAGCAAAACAGGTACTCTGTTGACCCTGTTATGACCGAACTCCCAACAAGTCATCAAAACTGGAGTTCAAGGGGCTAACTACAAAAATTAGCTGTTCAAAATGTAGGGAATGTTAAATCAAGACTTTTTTCAAAGGCACTTGTTTTTTGATGTTACCTTGGTCAAGAGATGAGAGATTTTATCTGCTCTGAGTTCACACAGGTTTGTTCTCCTGATTAGACAGAGAGCAAGGAGTGATGTCACCAGGACAGACTGTAGCTTGAGAACAGAGTGTGTTATCTCCAACAAACAAAAGAGATTACTTTTGATTGTTTACTTTTGGGCTCTGTAGCCATCTGCACTACAGATTACATCTCCTGCAGTCATGTCAGTGCAATCAGACAGCTGGATATATGGAGAAGATATCCTATTTACGGCTATAGACCCACCCAAAGCCTAACCAGAGAGAGTGAGGAACTGTGAAACTGAAGCGGCTTGTGGCTCTGAGAAACAGCATGGTGAGACAAACCCAATAGCTTTGTTTGTGTTCAACTGTAGTGAGCAAATACATTTTTCTGTGTGCAAGTTTGTTAATTCAGTCATTTTGGGGACGGGCAGTGGGTCTTTTCTGATGGAAAATGTGTTTGCGTGAAATCTATTCAATATTCCTTTCCAGGGATAATCGTTACAGTCAGTCCCCGGGTTACAAACGGGATAGGGACTGTAGGTCTGTTCTTAAGTTGAATTTGTATGCAAGTCAGAACAGGTAGATTTATTAAATTTAACTCCAGCAAAAAATTTTTGGGGGAGGGTTTTGGATAGTGAAGGGAACAGTTTTTACATTTGTTTTGCTATTTGTGCCCTGTTTAGAAGATTTCACCTCAATTTCTGTATCTCATATGCTGTTGTGGCATGCTGGCACTAGGTTATTATGGGCATGACTCAGTGTGTGATGTCAAGACGCCCAGCCATGCCCCAAAGTCTCCGTTTGTAACTAGTCGGGGACTGCCTGTATAGTAAATCTTGGAAGTGTGGCTCAGCAAGTATGCGGTCCTATAAAAAGTAGCAGCAACAAACAAAAATCCATGTTTTGCCAACCCCAGGGGTAGGTTATATAGACTAGAATTAGCTTTTCCGTTGGTAGAAGTAATAGCTGCATCTACCTGCAGCTCACACATCAACTTGCTCTCTTTTAGGCTAGATTTTTGCTTTACAATAAGACAGAACCCATAGCAGCACCGGCAGAAGTGAGAGCTGAAAGTAAAGCCATGATCCTTGGTTTTAAAACAAGGCCAAGATTTCAATCCTAGCCGGAGACAGAGCCATAAGTAGCAAGGATGTATTGGATGTCCTTGGCTGCTGAAGTGCCTCCTTGCAAGGACACGAGACAAAGTTAAATAGATAAAACTGCATACCAGTAAAAACTTGTGGATAATGCTATTAATGATGAATAATACATAACATTAAAGTGCGTACTGGATATACGAGAAAGAAAACCATTCATGGATCAGCCGTAACATTAAAACAGATGAAGGGGATAAGATTGGTCACCTCGGGGAGAGGTGTGGAGATTGGTAATAAGTGAACAGCCAGTTCTTGAAGATGGTGGGTTGGAAGCAGAAAAATGGGAACCCTCAGCAGTAATTTGATTTCCATGGGCATAATGGCTACTATTGACCCTGACCTCTGTAGGCACAAAGTTATTTAATCTCCTACCACAACCTCAAAGCAGTTATTTGCAAAAAACTAAAATTTTGGGGTTTTTTTTTTGGAGGGGGGATGGGTTGTAGAAACTTTTATACAGCAATACAAGAAACACAAAAATAGGGAGGGAAATATATATGCCGTCATGGTGCACGGATGGAAACCAGATTTACTAGTAAGTCTATGTTCATTTTGCATTTTTCAATAGGTCAACTTATCCAAAAGACATTCCCAAAGTGTGGTGCATGTTTGGATGTGTTTTCAGTGCAGCATAAACGCACCTTATAGTTTAAATAGGGCGTCTGCTGAGTAAAATGAGTCAACACTTGACATGTCAATCCTTTGAACCGATCCGAAAGACGCATGGAAAACACGCACTGGCGATCAGTGATCGGGAAAGGATGGGGGTTTTTTAAACATTAAAAGCAATTTTAAAACCCCACTGCCATTGTTACATCGTATTTGGGCCCAAAAACCCGTTCCAAAAACACATCAAAAAAGGGGTGTGTGAACATTTTCTATTTTATCCTACATGACAACTAAATTAGAGTTTTTCAGATTAGTCTTTTTTGGGGAAAGGGAAAAACCCAACAAAATTTTTTAAAGTTTTGCGGCTTTGCAAATTTGCTTCAGTGAAACCTCCACCTTTTCCTGGTAGGATGGATTTCACTTGCTCTGGATATAAGAAACAGGACAGCACCCACTAGATAATCTAACTGTGCCAGGACTTTATTCTACCATAGGGCGTGACAAAAATTCCTATTCCTGCAAAAAGTGCAATTTTTTCACCCCACCTGGTTTTTTAAATCTGCAGGTTTAAGAATTTGTCCCCCTATAACCCCCTAAGTACTGAACTGGCTGGATTATCCGGTGGTTGCGGTCCCATTTTCCTGTATCTGAAGTTTGATGGCTCTATAGATTCTGGAACCTGGTGACTTTGCTTTATCCACAGGGAAGGTGTTCTGGAGTCCAATACTGACTAAGGGAGTAGCCGTCAGAGATTATGGACCTGATCCACCTTTCAATCCTCTCTTTGGATTGTTTTTTTTGTTTTTTTTTTAACCCCTTTTAAGGGACCCCCCCCCCGTTTTTAAACGTGGGGCTGGTGCGGGACGTTCGTCTCAGCGACATCTTTTGGCGCGCTGTAGACTTCGGGGTTTGCGGGCCCCCGGGCCCACAGCTGCACGGGGATCGGGGCTGAACAAACAAACCCCCCCCGATTCCCGGGGTATGCCCCCTGCGGCCCCGGGGTGCGGAGGAAACCTCTGAAACCCCGGGTTTGTTTAAAAACCCCTTTGATTGCAGCAGTGCTTTACTGAGCGCAATCGGGGGGTTTTCTCTGCTCCATGGGGTTTGATGGGAAACACCCGGTGACCCGACAGAGCCCGGGGAAGGGGCTGCACGTCAGAGGGGCCCCCCGATCTGTCTGTGTACTAAGCCATGAGCAGGCCACACTGTGGCTGTCCTGATCACTCCCTTTGCAGGGGGGACACATAAAAATTTTAAATGAAATTAGCATATATGAATATGCAATTTACATTCCCAAAGTGAAAAAAAATAAATGTAAACCGTACCCCCCTTTCATGGGTTTTTTAAAAGAAAAAAAAAACCAAAAAACAAAAAGTGAAAAAAAGAAAAAAAAATTAAATGTAATAAAAAAATTTTTCAAAAATTACGCAAAAAAAAAACCTACATATTAGGTATCCACTTGCCCGAAATTTAACCCTATAAAAATTAAAAAAGTTTTAAAAAAAAATTTTGAACTGGGGTAAAAAAAATGAAAAAAAAAAAAAAAAATTAAAAAATTCTGCAATTATTTATAAGTGAATTTTAAACTATTCCCCCCAAAAAGTACAATTTCTCGAATAAAACGAGGCCTCATCCAACGCGTCATTGAAGAAAAAGTTAAAAACAGTTAAAACCCCAAGGAGACAAAAACAAAAAAAAAAAAAAAAAAAAAAAGGGTTCTGGTCATTAACTACTTTTCAGGCCTGGGAGTTAACGGGTTAACAGATTGGATTAATTTTGAGGATTTTCTGAAGTCTTTTGTTCTCTTTGTTTTTTTAACCCTTTAAAAGGGCAGGCCTAAAAAATACTTCATGACTAGCACATTTTTTTAAGTTTTTGACTCCTTTATTTCAGCAGTCGTAACTTTATCTTTTCAATTATGCAGTTGTCTGAGACCTTATGTTATGTGGGTGAAGTTGTACTTTTTGGGGGAAATTTTTTTTGAGTTAACATAAAAATTTTGCGAATTTTTATTTTTTTTTTAAACACCATTCACATTTCCCACAAAAAAACCCTTGTTAGTTTAATTTTTCCAATTTAAATTACAGTCGTTAGGTTAACTGGGTAAAAGGGCTCACGCAGCTTTTTCCCCATTCAGAATATGGGAGTTTGGGAATAAATGAGCAAAATCCCTAAGCTATTTGGAGCCCCCTCGGGAAAAAAACCGGGAAAACTGCGCAACTAGCTTTCTTCCTTCTTCTCAGGGGGCCCAAAACCCGTAGCATGCTTTCCCTGTCGCTGAAAAATCCTTGGGTCTTTCCTAAATTTTTTTTTTTTCCTTGGGGGGGGGGGGGGGTTGGGGGAGAAAGTAAGGGAGAAACCCCCCTTTAAACCCCCTTTGCCCCAAAAAAAGGAGAATTACTTTTATACGGACCCCTGGTATAGGCTGAATTTTTGGAAAAGCTTTGGCATGAAAGAAAAAGGAGAGAAGGCACAAGTCAGATACCATTACTGAGAATCCCCCGGGAGGATATTCATCTCCCTGTTAAAGTGTAGAACAGAGTATTCTTTTTTTTTAAAGATTAATACCTTTAAAAAGAAAATTTTTCCCTCTTCTCTTCTCAAAAAAAAAAAAAAAATTTTAAGATTTTGGGAATTCCTTTATTTTTCTCCAGGGGTGGTTTATGAAAACCCTTTAAAAGGGGATACAGTGTGAATTTGGATTCTGCATACCCAGGGAGCATATTTTTCATTTTTGGATGGGTTGTGGATTTCGATTACAGCATTTTGAATTTTCTGTAAAAGTATTGATCTGATGAGAAAATTTAGATTGTTTAACTAGTAATACGAGAGAGGTTACACTTCTGCCTGGACTTTAGTATTTCGCAGGCTTTCAGAGATTGCAGACCCTGCAGAATAGAGTTATTCTGTTTCCACTTTATCATTTTTCTCCTCATTTTCCCAGCATGGAGAAGCAAGACGATACACACCAAATAATCCACCGGAGTGATCATATTGCATCGTTTTCGGCGTGGGTTTCAGCTGTTGACCGTTCCCAAGCGAAAAAAAACTTATGGGTTGCTCCTTTCTAAGAAAAAATGACACAAAATTGGGTTTCATGTTTTGACAGTGGCCATTTCAGCTTTGATGACAAACATCGTAAACCAAGGCCTAGGATGACAAGAGACCCAGACAATGTCAACAAAGTTCATGATTTTATGGAAAGTGATGGCCCGTGTCCCGCAGAAGATGCAAATGGAACTGGGAGTTTTCTTGGTCAGAGGTTGCTTCAAAACCCTCAAAAGTCAGGGGCCCCCGTCGGGGACAATGAATCTGCTCAACAAACCAAACCCTACATTGAAGCTTCTTGCGCAATCGGGTGTTAAAGTTTTGAAGCCTCTTTTCTATTCACCAGATCTAACCCCATGCGATTTTTTTGTTGTCCCCAAAGTTGAAAGAACCTCTACATTGAATGAACTTCAAAATTCAAGAGGAACTCGTTCCTGGTGTAAGGAAAGAGCCGAAATTGATGCCAAAATCAGCGTTTTTTTTTTTTCCACACATGAAACCATCGGGCCGAAAAATGTGTTGCAATTGGAGGCGACTATGTTGAAAAAGTTTAAGAAGTGATGAAGGACAAGATAAAAATGTTAAAAAATTATCTGGGTACATTTTATTGCCAAGTCTGGGCAGATGTGAAATGTGTCCACGTACTCTTGGATAATGACCTATTTCCGGTTCCTCTTTGGAGAATGGTCAAATGACTGGGAGTCTTATTTTTCATTCTGATTGACCAAAAACAGACTTCAAATGTTCAACAAAACCTTTCAGAAGTGATCTTTGATAGCGTGCCGATTTCACCAAAAATATTCATATTTCAAATTTACCCAAAGAAATCCGGGGGTGGTCGGCCGGCACCCTGTGAGGCGCTTGAAGTAAAGAGCTCTGCTATCGGGATCCTCTACATCCTGATTCCCTCCCTGACCCCCTGTAATTCGCAAAGGAGGACGGTGGTGTAAATGGGGAAACCCCAACCGCATTTTTGGACCCGCAAAAATTTCGCTGGGGGAACCAAATGATTGTCCCGCAAACATCAGAGGGGTTTGCGCTCCTATGCTGGAGCGGGAGAGCAGCAGAGAGAGGAGGGGAATATTATCCGGGTGCCCTCATCTGAGACCCGGGGGGGATTTTCGGGGGGGAGAAATAAGCAGCCCCCTGTGACCCCTCCTAAACCCCAGTGACCCCCCCTGCTGCTAATAATACAAGGGGGCGGGTGAAGGAGGCTGAGAAGGGGCCCCTATACCACTTTTCTGAGAAAACCTCTGTTTTCCCCAAGGGGCCCCTGGACTGTGAAAGGGGGGCTGCTTCACCCTAAATTCCCCGGGAAAAATGAAAGGCTTAGTCCCCTGGGACCCTCCGGGAGATCTGCATCAGTAAAAATTTTTGCCCGGGGGTTTTTAAAAATTTTTTTTGTACTGCTGTAAAATCCACAGATACCGCCTGTAGCCTCTAGTTTAAACCAGAGAACTTACGCTTGACAAAAATTAGTAATCCTTATAGGAGCCCCTGCAAAACCCGAGCTTTCTATAAAAAACGGAGGGGCAGACGCAGGCGATTAGTCTATATTTTTTTGCTGCTACAAAAGACTCTCCCCAGCTGGGGGTGTGCTCTAGGGGCCCAAAAAAAGGGTTTTCCCACCCCTCTGAATCACATCTTCAGGGGCCGACGCATGAGTCAAAATGAGGAGGAGGTACGACCTCATCACCCAAAATGGATACAGAAAAGTTTAAAGTCCGCCATTGCTTTCCCGCCGCAGCTCTGACAGTTAAATAGATCATATCCGGGGGACCTAAACAGATTGAGAGAGGACATTGACAAAGTGAGAGAAAGGGAAACCCCAGAGGCGGAGCGTCGTTAAATGAAGTGGAAGATTCTACGGCCCCCCACACAGGTTTTCAAAAACTAGCAACAACAGATCAAAATCCCGCAAGACAGGTGTGGAGGGGCGCGGAAAACCCCAACCGAGGAATAATGTTTTTTTATACTAGGTCCCCCCGGGGCGAGTGGAGGGGGGGCCCAGAAAAATTTTTCAGAAAACTTATCCGGGCAGCTTCTAGATCCAAAAACCCTTGTCTTCATGTTTCGGATTTAAAAGAGCGCAAACCCTATTTTCCAAACCGGCCCTCCCCACCCGGATCTCCTGCACGTTCCCTTTTTTCTTTAAAGGGGCTCAAAATTTCCCCGGGGCCGTACGCGATTCTGGGCAGCCGCAAAAAAGAAAGGCAATAAAATACGAAAAAACGCGTCTCTCCTTTTTTCCTGACACACAACTGAGGTCCAAAGGAAGGGCGACGTTCACCCAAGGTCAGAACCTCTAAGAGAAAAATTTGGGTGAGATATTCCATGTTGTATCCCACGCGGTTAAGAAATCCAAAAATCAAGACAAAACACTGTTTTTTTACCACTCCGGGGAAGGGGTGAGTCTAGATAGGCGCAGAGACAGAAGACGCGAAGGGCTGTCCTTTTCGGCGGGGTTTTGGTTTAACCCGTGTTATGGTGAGGGGTTTTTTTGGGGTGGGCTTATAGAAAGTTTGGGGTCTTGGGTTTTTTTCCCGGATTTTTTAGTTTGTTTTAAAAACGGGGGACGCCCAGTTTAAATGTGAAAGCCTTCATACTCCGGAATGGCCCCGGGTTTTGGGGGGTTTGAGGGGATCTTTCTTTTGTAGGGAGCTCAGAGGTAAGAAACCCTTTGTCTATTTTTCTAAAAAGGGGTGGTCTCACTTTTTTTGTTTTTGGTAGACGGTTTTTTTTTTTGTAAATTCCCGGGACGCTCCCTATGGAGTGAAAAATTTGAGATGTTTTTTCACAAACGGGTTTGGGTACAAAGCTCTTTCCCGGTTGGGGTTTGGGTTTTGGGGAGGGAGGCGGGGGTGGGGTAAAAGTTTTAAATTGTATGGTACTGGGTAAAAATGTGGTGTGGTGTGGTGTGGGTGGGTTATCATGGGGTCCCCGGGGCCCGGGTCTAAACCCCACCCGGAAAAAAGTTTGGGCCCACAAATTATAAATGGCGTCCTTTTAAAGTAGTATGGGGAATGTCCGGGGGGTCAATTGCAAAAACAAAAGGGCATTAAATGGGGTTTAAATTTTCCCCCGGTCATATAACCCGGACTTTGTTGTTTTTGGGAAGAAACCCACTTGGAGGGCAAAAAAATTTTGTCACTCAAAAGGGCCCTGGTAGGATTTGGTTACCATGCGGGTTTTAAATCTAATTATGGGGTAGAGGGGTCTCCATATTGGTGGCAAAAAACCTCCCTTTTTTCTTTTTTTTGCATGCTAAAATTATCCCTTGGAGGTCATTGTGCACAAGCGCAAATACGGGGGGTGGAATATGTCCAGGTGGGGTATAGTCCAAACCCCCTTTATCTTGTTCGGTTTTGGAATCCTTAGCGAATATTCGGGATTATATCCTGTGGTTCCATTCCCGGTGATGGGGGACTTTAACGCAACCCTGTGCGGGTTTTGGGCCGCCTTCGCCCAAGACCAACACAAAGATCCCCACTTTTGGGGCATGGGGTTGTCCCTGTGGCCCGACGGAGGTGTGGGGTGGAAACACCCAGCAGACAGGCAGTTTCCCGTGCTACTCGCAAACCCCGGGATCCCCTTTTTCGCATGATCGCTTTTGCAATTGGGGGGCTGTTACCCATGTTGGGGGACAGCAGGGCTTTTTGCCGGAGGCAAACTCCCGGGCCTTTCCCCCTACTGGTGCGGGTATCTTTAGGTTTTGGGGGGATCAGGAAAAACTGGAGATTGAACCCTAAAAGGCTAAGGTTCCCTCTGGGGGAGGGGAAATGCCCGGGGGGGGGATTGTCAGATTCCCTTGGGGGGGGGGGGGGGGGAAGGGGGGGGAAAGGGGAAAAGGGGGGGCTGCGACCCTTTGATAACTTTGGGGGGGCCCCAAGGGTGTGGGTAGGGGGGGCCCTATCAATGCCCCTAGATCACATAGAGCTAGCCCTTTAAAGGAAACCCAAGGTGAAGGGTTTGGGAAGGGGGGCTGGCCCCGCAGAGGGTGAATACGGGAGTCAACCTGATGAGGAACATAAGGGTAGGCTGGGAAAGGAAAAAAAGGGGGTTACAACTTTTCTACTTAAACCCAAAACACGCAAAAGAACTGTTGACACAAAAACATACATATTCGCCGAGGGGGATAAGAATGGGAGGGCCCTTTTTCCTTTTTGGCCAGGGAAAAAAGACCCCTAGGCGGGAGTTTCCCCGGGTTAAAAATTCAAGGGGGGGGAAAAAGTGACGGACCCCGAGGGGTAGCCGCTCAGTTCGCAGAGTATACGAGACGTTATATTCCTCTAAACTTAAACACACTGACCCGAGATTAAAGGGGGTTTTATAGGGGGAATTTTTAATGCCCCGTGTTGTCAAATTTAGGAAGGGAAACTTTGGCTGGGCCCATTACGAGGATGAATCCAAAAACCAAATTTTCTGATGGCCCTAAAAAAGCTCCGGGCCCGGATGGTTAAACCCGGGTGGAATGGTTTAAAATTGACATGGAAAGCTTGACCCCAATTTGGGGGAGGTCTTCAGACACACTTTTGAGGTAGGGAAAAATTTTCCCCTTTTCACAGTACGAGGCAAAAATAGTAGTCATACACAAGAAGGGGAAACCGTCGAGCTCTGTCAAACTTACCCCTCCTTTTTCAAATTAAACAATATTGAAAGCAAAAATCCTGCCAAACTGGCGTGAACTTAATTCCCTTTATTTTTTCTATTTTTCGGGGTGGACCAATCCGGGTTTAAAAGCCCCGGGGAAAACTACAGGGCATAAAAACTTAGGAGCTTTTTACAAACTTACAGGTAACCCCTGAGAAGCGGGGGATAGGGGATTGCGTCACCGATAATGAAAAGGCATTCGACTCCATAGAGTGGGGAAATTTATGTGGGGGGGTGTTAATAGGCCCCTTTGGGTTCCCTGCAGAGTTTCCCTTTGATGGTTCAGATCCTATATCGGAAGCCAACGGCCCAGAGTGTGGTGAACGGGTGTATGTCCCGACAAATTTTAGTTGGGTGAGGGATCACAGGGGGGTCCCCTATCCCCCCCTTTTTGTTTTTCCTGGGAATTGAAACCCTTGTCAATTTTGATAAATATTTAAACCGTTTTAGAAGGCTGGGGGAAACAGGGGATTTAAAGGAGAAAGTGTCTCCCGTATGTGATGATCTATTGGTGTACCCGGCGAAACCCCCGAGATTCCTTGGGGTGCCCCTTTTAATGTAGTAAACCTCTATGGGGCCTTTCTGGGCTAAAAATGAACTGGGCTAAGTCAGTGCCCAAAAAGTATTTGGGCGAAAATCCCGGGACAGGTTTTTTCCTCAAGATGTCAGATGGGGATTTCAAAACAATTCACTTATCTTTGGGATAAAGATTCTTTTAAAAATGTGCAGAAGTTTTTGGCACTTAACTTGTTTATTTTTCGTGACCCAACTGACTAGGAAACTGGCCCAAAATTGGGGAAATCTTTTTCCCCTATCTCTTTTGGGGGGGTCAATTATTAAGGGTGGTCCTTTTGCCTAAAACTTTCTGTACTTGTATAAGGGGGGCTCCTTTTGGGTTTTTCCTCAGGCGCATTTTCCGTCTGTGGAACGACAGTTTCTGCATTCCTCTGGGGGGGACCCCTAGGGAAAGGGAAAAAAACACTGAGGGCTCTCCCATGAGGTTTGGGGGGTTAGCGCTCCCGGGGGTTTTACATCTACACGTCGCGGGCCAGCTGTCTTAAAGCAGGGGGGGTGGTTGCAGCAGACCACAAAAATCCACGGTGGCACTTGAGGGAGCCTTGGGGGGGTCATATGAGGGACTTGCTAATTTGTGTACAACAGGGGGGAAAAACCCGTCCGGGGATTACACGCCACTAAAGGCGCAACAGGGTTTCAGTTGGAAAAGGGTTTGTTGGTTTTTTATGGTGGGAAGGAGAAAGGGGGAGGCGTGGTTTCCCCCTACATTTCCCTTATGGCGCAACGGGAAAGGGTTCCAAGGGAAATTTGGGGGTCCCTGATGGGGCTTTGAAATCTGGCCGCCCAAAGGGGGATTAAATATCTTGGGCAATTTTTATGTGGATGGGAAATTTTTCCCGAAAAACCCGGGGCGGCGAATATCTCAATTACAAAGGGGGCCCTTTTCAGATATTTCCCGTTGCGTCGCCTGTTTCAAACAATTTTTGGGGGGGGGCTAAACCCTGGAGTGTGGCCCCCTTTTGGGGAAGGGGGGCTCGACTTTAGGATCAAATAAAAAAACCCGTGTCTACATTTTATAAAACCATAAGCAGTTTTCCGCCGTTCCTATTAAAAAGGCCTTCGAGAAGTGGTGTGGGGGGCATTCCTGAGCTGGGCCCCATCATTTGGGAAAAGTGGGGGGTCATGGGGGTCCACAGTAATTTTGTGCTAAGGGTCTTTTATACAGATTAAATGGGTTTCACAGGGGATATTATACACCTACGCGATTGGCCCTGAGGGGGAAAATGGCAAGCCCCATGTGCACCAAAATGTAATAATCGAGAGGCTCCCCATACCCCTAGGTAAAGGATGGCCCGAGGATTAGAAATTTTGGGGCCGAGGTTTATGAGTTCTTGAGTGAGAACTTTGGGCTTTCCCGCGGTGTGCTCCGGAGGTTTGTTACTAGGGCTTGGGGGATATATTTTAGGGCGTCACTGGGGCGACGCATTTAGGAGTTCATGTTTTATGCCCGCAAAAATAAAACTAAAAACTGGAAGCTCCGGGGTTCCCTCCCCTTTGGGGCAGTAAGCAAATTTGGAATGGAGACTTGCTATGTATGGCTTTACCTTTTAGGCGGGGGGGATACCGGGCAAATTTTTGGAAAAATTTGGAGGCCGGGTCGCTTCGCAGGCGGGTTTAGTGTTTTCAAGTTGTGTAAATTTGGGGGGGGGGGGGGGGGCGTCGGGAAAAAAAGAGATTGTTTGCGGTGTGTTTAGCGTTTTAATTTAAAAAGAGTGGATGGGGTGAATGGGTTTTAATGGAAAAGAATCAGTTGAGTTTTAAGCTTTAAAAACTGTTATTATGGGCGGGTCTTGCCAACTCGAAAAATCTGAATATGATTTAATATTGTAAATTCTGTGCAATGGTTGGCAAATTTTTCGGCCAAAAAAAGTATTTATTTTGTATAAAGAAAGGGTTTTTGTTTAAAATTTTTTAAAGGAAAATTGATGTTTATTAAAAACCCAAAAAGCTTCAAAATAAACACTTTTTAAAAAAAAAAAAAAAGCAATCCGTTTCCCAAAATTTTGCCGAAACATTTAAAAATATTTCGGAAAATGCACACTTTTTTGTAAAAAATAAAAAAAAAACCCTTTAAACCAAAAAAGATTGTCTTGTATTATATGGGTTCTACAGACTTACTACATGTATAAGTTGCTTCTCATAGACTTCACAAGGGAATCCATATTCTCAAAAGGAAAGCATATTTTTTTTTTTCACATTTTTCTATCATCAATTTCAATTTCTTCAGTAAGGATATTTTCACACCGCATCTTTGCTGGCCATATTTTGGGGTGTAATTGTGCTGCAATACCCCCAAAGTACAGCCTGCAAATACGTTTATTCATCGCTCTCATTGAGGGGAGATTATCGCATCTTCCCCCCCAGTATTGAACGCCGGAAGTATAAATTGCATTTCTTTCTGGGTATAAAAGGCAGGGAAAGATGTGAAGGGGGCTGCCCCCCCCCCTGATTTAAAAAACCCTGAGCATCGTGTTCTTCTAAAGACACGGCGTCTTGTGGCATACCCTTACAGATAACAGACCACCTGGTTTCTATTTAATGTCTATAGGCAGCTTTAAACAGTACTTTAGACCTTCTCATTTCAAATTATTATAAAATGCTCTGATATATTACAGTAGAAAATCAGCGGTTTGCATGTAATGTTTAAATATAATATTTCTCACAAAAAGTTAGGGATATTTTGATTTTGTTTGAAATTTCAGGATGAACATAAGATTTTTCTTTTTTTTTTTTTAAATGCACTAAATGAGATCTATTAACTTTAAAATGCACATGTCCAACTGTTAAATGTTTCAGTACTTTTTGCACAACTTGCTGATCTCTAGCAAGGAGTTCTCACTACAAAGATTAGCTTTCAACATGAAGGGACTATTAAAGACTTCCTAAATATATAGCTTTGTTGATTTTGCTTTAGTCTTGAGATAAGTGTTTTTATATGCTTCTGAGTGCACACACGGGGCTATGGTAACGTGCATACCAGATGGACATCTGTTATCTGATTAGCTGACAAAGCAGGTCATGACATCACCCGCACAGACGGACTGACTGGACTGAGCTTGGGAGAAAAAGTAATCAACTCAAACAAGATTAACGTGTTGAAGATAAGGACACACTAAACAAAAGTACAGGTGCAGTGAGCACTGAATAATGAAGATTAGCTTTCCCTTACTTTTCAGGGTAGGAGCAGAATATGCTAATCACCTCTATAGAATCACCCACAGCCAAAAGGAGACAGAGTAATGGAAACTACTTGTGAGCCAGGCAAACAGCGTGGAGAGAAAAACCCCTTTAATGGCAAAATTCACAACAAGTGTGTGATCCCTGAATCGCCTAATAAAGTTAGAGGCTCAATATGAATTGGGATTTAAACAGTCATCATCATCATGCTTCTCCCATTTTGACTTCATGAAACTAAGACAACACCTTACAATTGATCAACAGTACCTTGCTATTATGAGGCTTCAAGCAGAATGCTCTCTGACAGCAGTGGTCACTGAGCTGAGAGTGTCACAGAGTGGCATCAGCAGGTGTATCAGATACAGAGAGACTAGAAGAGTCACAGAAAGGCAAAGAAGTCCTTTGGCTCCATCACACACTGGAGACCACTTAATTGTAAGCAATGCCCTGCAGAACTGGATGATGAATGTCACACAACTCCAGTCTCGAGTCAGACCATTCGTAACCATTTACATTAGTGTGGTCTGAATGCTAGATAACCTGACCACACCACACACAGGCATTATCGTCCTGCATGGTCCAGGGAGCATCTATGCTGCGCGGAAATGATGGTCACCAATGATGCTGGAGAGGTCAAGGAGCTGACTATATATCAACACATGTGCTAACCAGATTTTGTTTTTTGACTGTATGAGGAAGTGGTAGTCCCCAGCTTGGTTTATGCACTCCACCCACCTGCACAGGCTTTTTAATCAGATCAAGTTTATAGCTGGACTCTTCTAACTCTGAAATGTGGAGGTCTGGACACCAAGAGAGATGGCATGTAGCGTAGGTTCCCACGTGACTTGGGGTCACCTTGTCGTGGTAGGTGGGCATTTACAGCTTTGATCAAAAATGTACACCAAGAACCTCAATTTTTCGTATATTTCATAGTAGCAGAAATATTGTTCTAAAAAATTCTTATGTTCTCTTTTACCGTTTTTAGTGTCTATAGAGTGCTACTGACATTATGTTGTGTTTGCTTAGCTTTTAACTGCCACAACAGTGTGCACCTATACATTCATTCTACAAAACTGATGCGCTAACCAGATTTTGTTTTCTGACCATATATCAACCAGGTCAGGCACCGGTCAGGTACCTTTGCTGGCTATCTACTAAGGAGACCAGGCTGATGTAAACAGTTGTGAAAGGTCCAACATGCTCATATGTGAAATTCTTACAGCAGCACTCACTTTACACAATCAAAGACTTCTTGTTTTAAACTAACACTACTCACAAAAAGTTAGGGATATTTGGCTTTTGGTTGAAATTTCAGGATGAACATAACATTTCTTTAAATGAAACCATCTCTTAACTTTAGAATATACATGTTGAATTGTTCAGTGTTTCAGTACTTTTTACAAAACTTGCTGATCTTTAATGAGCTTAATGACAAACTTCCCAACAGGTGCTTGATTCCAGAATTGCCTAATAAATTTAGGCGATCAATTTTAATTGGGATTTAATAACTAGGACATTTAATAGCTGGTAATATATGTAACCAATAAAAATGTAATATAGCTTGTTTACCTGTGGCATAAGGGACTTAGCAATTAAATATGATTCTTCGGCCTCTCTGCTTTTATTGAGATTTTTGTAGGTCCTGCCAACATTCATATGAGCACCTATGTCATCTGAAAGAGAACACACATTACGTCTTTGCCTGTATCCTTCTTTGCAAATTTAAAGAAAATAAAAAAACTAGATACAAAAAAAATTATAAATTATGACTCACATGAGATGTCTCTTATTACAGGATTTAAAAATGCCTAGCATACCTTATTTGTGTATACTATCTTGCCTTATCAAAGACTTGAAAAATCACAAAAAATTGGACGTTGCTTACTCAAAAAAACACTACAGTTTCTTGGGCCATCATCACAACTCAATGGCTGGACTAGACTGAACCCAGTAGCAGGCAACTCTGGCCTATATGCTACCTGGGAAAAATTAGCTCACACACCCCACTGCTAGGGGAACAATTAGATGATAAAAAGATGCACATTAACTTAATACCTGTTCACACCAGCATGCAGAAAAGCCACAGTATAATGCATGGCTAGATTGCACTAATGCAAAAATACCAATAAAAGCCACTCACATACCCTCAATGCATGAGGGGGAAGGGTGAAGGGTGGTTGCTGGTACTACAGTTGCATATAAATAAGGCGATACAGAAGGGTGCCATAAATAAAGATTGAGCTGTGAATATGGCTGAAAAAATTGCTGTGTTTTTTGAGTAAGTAATGTCCCATTTTTTGTATGTTGTATGTAAATTGTTAGTGTATGGACTCGCAAGACATGAGGACCGTTGACACCGGTTGTGAGCTTGCGTACCGTGACCCCTGTACCAACTAAAACCTCATATTTAACACTTTTCCAGTATGTCATTTTTTTATCTGCCTGTGGAGCGGAGAGTGCCTGTGCTTTGCGTTAGACACCCAGAAAGTGCTGGGCAGCCCACTTAATCTAAAAGTATGGGTGTCACTAATCGGTTGTAAGCCAGCATGGTGTACCACACGTATCTGTATTAATGGCACTCTTCTGTATCGCCTTATTTATTTGCAATTGTAGTACCAGCAACCACTCCCCTCATGTCTTGAGGGTATGTGTTTGTTTTATTGGTATTTTTACATTTGTGCAATCTCACCATGCATTTTACTGTGGCTTTTCTACATGCTGGTGTGAACAGGTATTAAGTTAATATGCAGTTTTTTTATCATCTAATTGTTCCCCTAACAGTGGGGTGTGTGAGCTGCTGCTCAGCAATTAGCTGCACCTGTTAATTTTTCCCAGGTAGCATATAGGCCAGAGTTGCATGCTACTGGGTTCAGTCTAGTCCAGCCATTGACCGGTGAATATGGCCCAAAAAATTGCAGTGTTTCTTATCTAGACTTGTCAGCACACCAGAGCGATCATTAAATTTCTTATCTCAACAGAAAAGAACACTGCTACAGAAAACTGGGACAAAAAGTTAAAATACACATACATGGGTTCATAATAAAAACGTTTTGGAATATTAAATCAAATTTGAAGGACATATCTCCTTTAATACTTGAAATACTCAGAATGCTTTTTTTTGGCCCTAGATCTTCATGAGAAATCTCCATAGAAGACAATATAGGCTGGCTTTACAGATAACAAGCAGTTTGCTTCTTAAAAACCGCATGGTTCTCACATAAAAATGTGCGATCATTAACAAGCAAATTACTTGAACAGTGAATTTAAAGACCACATGGACTCACAAGTCAGCTTGGATTCAGCCGTACTTGGGTTGCCATACAACTGATATGTGTGAACCCAGGTTAAATGTTCTATAGATTGGACTTGTACATTTTACTCTTTATGGGCGTTTTGAACTTTTAATACAGTAATTTTTTCTTCTATTATAATTTTTTAAACTACTAAGGGTATTATATTCACATGGCTTATCTTGGGGCGCATTTAGTGGCTTACTGCGCTTAATATGCGGGGAAATGTGCCCCATAATGGTAATCCATAGCTCTCAGAACTATGGATTAAGCCTCCTCTCCCCGCTCGTACAATACGATTGTATTGTACGCGCAGGGATATAAGCGATGTCAATTATTTGTGGCGAATACGCTCCGCGTGTAATGCATGTCTATGGGGAATACGCGCTTATTATCATGAGCTCCCGAAATACACGATGTAGTGCGGTGCGTACATCCTGTGAACATACCCTAATAGTAATGGAGAATTGGACAAAATATATTCCAATTTGGTTTAAATATAGATTAGCAGAAATCGGTAGGAGAGTAACTGGCCTGAGTTTCCTGAGGAACCCTGAGGCAGCCCTTCTTTTCATGTCCGATATGCCGATGTCCACTTACAAATGCTCATTGTTGCGCCATTTTCTTCAGGCCGCCAAAACGGTCATCCCCAGACACTGGAGATCTTCTGACTCCCCCACTATAGCGGAGTGGATGTCGGAGGTAACTCATATTTGTCATATGGAGGAACTCTTGGCGACCTCTGACAGACAAGTGCGACAATGGCTGAAAACATGGGCGCCTTGGCTCTCTTTCCAGTCCTCTCCTGTATTTTGTACTTTTCTGAATTAGCACCTGCTATTTTCTCTCCTGGCGCCCCGGGGCGACCATGTGCTTGGTTACCTGGGTCTCTACACTATATGTATAATTCCGCGCCCCCAATATTCCTTCCCTCTTTTCCCTCCCCTTTTCCTTCTTTCTATTTCTACTCCTCTGTTCTGTGGATAATATTTTGAGTTAGTTACAGGGTTCCCTTGTGGATACCCCTTGCAGTTGTATTGGCGACATTGTTTTGCCTCTTACTCTCTACATACTATTTCTGTTTAAATTGATATTCTTGCTAATCGTATTGTTGTATTTAGATATTGTTTGGATGTTGAAGTTATGCATCTTTATGGTTTGTTTTTTTTATATTTTGATTGATGTACATTTTGCTTAATACTGCTTAGAGTCATCCTTCTATGGTTGAGACTTTCAGTCTCTATGCTCTCTCGATTGTCTGTATTTATTTCATCTTTTTCAAATAAAGCGTTTGGAATTATATCAAAAAAAAAATATATATATATATATATATATATATATATATATATATATAGATATTATATATATATACATATATATACACATATACATATAATACATATATATATTACATACATATATACATAGACACAGAATTTTGTTCCTTGGCAGGCGCAGAGTTGTGGCACTCAGCGTGAATTAGGAAGATGGGTAATCTGACCTCTTAACATATTTGAAACCTTTGAACAACTACAAGTCTAGTTCCAGATACTAAATAAGTCAATTTATTACCTCCTTTAGTTGCGTCACACAAATAATGCTTAGTTGAAGAAGTTGGAACTGGGGTTTGTGGAGATGTGGCAGAGGATAGGTTGGCATTGTAGGAACCTCTCTCAGGCCTAACATACCTGCTTACACTACCGTTCACAAGTTTGGGGTCACCCAGGCAATTTTGTGTTTTCCCTGAAAACTCATACTTTTATTTATCAAATGAGTTGCAAGATGAATAGAAAATATAGTCCAGACATTGACGATGTTATAAATAATTATTTTTGAAAATGATTTTCTACTTCAAACTTTGCTTTCATCAAAGAATGCTCCCTTTGCAGCAATTCCATCATTGCAGACCTTTGGCATTCTAGATGTTAATTTGCTGAGGTAATCTGGAGACATTTCACCCCATTCTTACAGAAGCCCCTCCCCCAAGTTCGATTGGCTTGATGGACAATTTTGGCGTACTATACGGTCAAGCTGCTCCCACAACAGCTCAATGGGGTTGAGATCTGGTGACTGTGCTGGCCACTCCATTACATATAGAACACCAGCTGCCTGCTTCTTCCCTAAATAGTTCTTGCATAATTTGGAGATGTGCTTTGGGTCATTGTCCTGTTGCAGGATGAAATTGGCTCCAATTAAGCGCTGTCTACAGGGTATGGCATGGCGTTGTAAAATGGGAGTGATAGCCTTTCTTATTCAAAATCCCATTTACCTTGTACAAATCTCCCACTTTACCAGCACTAAAGCAACCCCAGACCATCACATTACCTCCACCATGCTTTACAGATGGCGTCAGGCACTCTTCCAGCATCTTCTCAGTTCTGCGTCTCACAAATGTTCTTCTGTGTGATCCAAACACCTCAAACTTCGATTCGTCTCCATAACACTTTTTCCAATCTTCCTCTGTCCAATGTCTGTGTTCTTTAGCCCAGTGTTCCCCAACTCCAGTCCTCAAGGCACACCAACAGGTCATGTTTTCAGGATCTCCCACAGAATGCACTGACAATTAAATCACCAGTGTAATGTTAAGGAAAGCCAGAAAACATGACCTGCTGGTGGGCCTTGAGGACTGGATTTGGGGACCCCTGCTTTAGCCCATATTAATCTTTTCCTTTTATTAGCCAGTCTCAGATACGGCTTTTTCTTTGCCACTCTGTCCTGAAGGCCAGCATCCCGGAGTCGCCTCTTCACTGTAGACGTTGACACTGGTTTTTTGAGGGTACTATTTAATGAAGCTGCCAGTTGAGGACTTGTGAGGCATCGATTTCTCAAACTAGAGACTAACGTACTTGTCTTGTTGCACACTTGTGCAGCGGGGCTTCCCACTTCTTTTTCTATTCTGGTTAGAGCCTGTTTGTGCTCTCCTCTGATGGGAGTAGTACATATCGTTGTAGGAAATCTTCAGCTTCTTGGCAATTTCTCGCATGGAACAGCCTTCATCTCTCAGCAGAAGAATTGACTGTCGATTTTCACATGAAAGTTCTCTTTTTCTGGCCATTTTGCGAGTTTAATCGAACCAACAAATGTATTGCTCCAGATTCTCAACTAGCTCAAAGGAAGGTCAGTTTTATAGCTTCTCTAATCATCAAAACTGTTTTCAGCTGTGCGAACATACTTGCACAAAAGGTTTTCAAGGATGTTCAAAATATCCAATAGCTTTCTTACACAGTTAAACACAATGTACCATTAGAACATTGGAGTGATGGTTGCTGGAAATGGGCCTATATACACCTATGTAGATATTGCATTTACAACCAGATGTTTGCAGCTAGAATAGTCCTTAACCACATTAACAATGTACTATGTGTATTTCTGATTCATTTAATTTTAGATTCATTGAAAAAAATCTGTGCTTTTCTTTCAAAAAGGACATTTCTAAATGACCCCAAACTTTTGAACGGTAGTGTATATCTTACATAGAGGTGTACAAGGAAAGTATTGTTCAAGCCTGCGGTAGGGACAGACTTAAGGTGTGCTTGCTACGGAATGGAACGAACACACATTCACATGATTTAGAGCTGTATGCACCTTGACATTTTTTTTTAGAAAGCAGGGTTCAGCTCACAGAAGAACTGTATAGCATTACAGTTCCGAAGGAGTCACTGGTCTATGTCCTGGGACTTACATCAATCAGACTTACTAAATGAACACACCAAAGAAGCAACTGGGCATTTGTTTGAAAACAGCCTATCACTGGCTATCTAATACCCCTCCTTTGCACAAAGAATACATAAAATGGATACTTGGACCCATAGTAGGAGCAAACTGTTTTTAAAATACTTTATGGTATAGGTGGCTATTTCCTACGCTTTTTAATGGTAGGAATTAATCTAATCTGAAAGGCCTCTGATTTAAGATTTCCTTCTCAGGACCTATGCCAAGAGCTGAAATGTTTCTATCCTTGGTAAAATATTGCACCCCGATGTCAAACCGTTGTTTTTCCGCACGGAAAGGGGAGAGGGGGGGTTGGCGGGGAAGAGAAGAAGCATCAAGATCTGTTCCTGGTAGATATTTTTTCAGGATTTGAGTAATAAGGGTGAATAGAGGGACAAAATATGCAGAATCCCTTTGCCAACTCCAAAAAAGGCATCTACCCCTAATGCTCAATATTTAGAGTCCAGAGACAAGAACAGATCTTCCTTTTGTATTCTCTTAATGCAAATAACTCCACTTGGTGACAGCCATTTTTTTTCCCTTTAGAGGATAGAAGAGACCCCCAACTTAGCCCTCATTTTCCTGGATCAAATTTAAGATTCAGTCTGTCGTGGTATTTTCTATAGCTTTTAGGTGAACTGTGAAACGAACTGACTTTCTTCCCACTTGCACAGTTAAGGAAAGATCCAGCAAATAAATGTATCCGGTTCCTCCCTGGTGACAAAAGGAGGCCAGTGTCACTCTAACAGCAGTGGAAAAAGGATTTCACATACAGATTCTGGAAAAGGCTTCCCAAACTGCTTTTAGCTTTCTGTAGGAGGACAACCCTCTTGGGTCCTTGGGTGTAGTGAATCCAAAGTCGGAAAGGGGGATTCTCAAGCCTAGCCCGCTTGCAAAGCTTTAAGAGGCTTCTACACCAGTGATATTTCTTTCCTTTTTAACTAAGAACGACATGTATCTTACCCTCAATGATTTTAATTTTCTTGACATGAATTAAACTATTTCCATCAAAAAGAAATTTTCCAGGGAAAAGCTCTTTGCCATCTTCCTTAAATATGTCATCATTTCTATTACAATTTGTAAGGATATTCTGGCAAAGGAAATCCTATGGTGAATTGGCACATGATGGTATGCATGAACCCTGATGAATGAGACTTGTCATACCTACAAATTCCATCTGAACTTCCTGCATATAACCCTCTGGATCAATGGAAGCTAAAAACTATGTTGCTTATAGAAAGGAGGTAGCTTTTTTGTTTTGCATACAATGTTGAACAGTCGTCAACTGAGGCTGTGTAATCAAACCTTATTGGAGGAAGAAAATTTAACTTTCAAATCTGTTCTTTAGGATCTGTAGAGCCCATAGATTTTGGGTAATGCTTTTCCACATTAAAAAGACCCTGTAAAAGCTCAATCTAATACTGATGACCTCATTGCTTGCAATTAGTTTTGTTATCCGAGTGGAGAATAAAATTCTTCTCCTTGCTTCCTTTTGCGTAGCTTCCTTTTTATAAACATTACTCATAAAAAGTTAGTGATATTTGGCCTTTAGTTGAAATTTCAGGATGAACAAAACTTTTTAAACATTTTTTAAATAAGCTAAAACCAGATCTTCTCTTAAGTTGTGTCCAACTGTTCAATATTTCAGTACAACTTGCTGATCTCTGGCAAGGAGCTTAATGGCAAAATTTCCAACAGGTGTTTTATCCTTGAATCGCCTAATACATTTAGGTGATCAATTTGAATTGGGATTTAACTCGTTAATGACCACCCACCAACTATAGACGGCGAGTGGTGCAGGGCATCTTTCTGCAGTGACGTCTAGAGACATCAATACAGAAAGAGGGGTTTTGCGGCTCTCAGGACTGCAACTACGTGAGGAACTGAGCTGTAGTCAACAGCTCTGTTCACGCTGAGGAGCGAAGAGAACCTCTGTTCCATGGTGTGTAACTCTGATTGCTGTGGTCAGTGACAGCGGCATAATCAACAGCATTTCCCTGCTCTATTGGGCGATTGGGATGCCCGGTGACCCGATGGAGCTCTCGGAATGTCTGTACCGTCAGCCCTGGGAACCTAGAGTAGCCCCAGGGCGGTCTGTACAGGAAGCCTGCAGTCAGGGCGAATTGTGTTGTCCTGACTGCAGCCTTTGTCAGTACAACACAGAAGGTAATGTAAGCAAACATGAATATGCCAATACATTACTAACTAAAAAAGAAAAAAAAAGTGTAAAATAGTTATCCCTTAATGGGACTAAGCCAAAGGACGTCCACTTTTTTTTTTATTTTCTGTGAACCTTCCAGACTCTCTGTAACAACCTGCTGACACTCTAAGCTCATTGACCACTTCCGTTTGAGAGCAATCTTGCTTGAAGCCTCGCAGTGTCGAGGTACTGTTGATCAATTGTAAGGTGTTGTCTTGGTCTCATGGTGTCAAAATGAGAACGGCATGATTAAATCCCAATTCAAATTCATCCCCTAAATTTATTAGACTATTCTGGGATCAAATACTTGTTGTGAGTTTTGCCATTAAGCTCCTTGGCATAGATCAGAAAGTTGTGCAAATAGTACTGAATATCGAACAGTTGGACATGTGCATTCTAAAGAGATGGACTCATATAGCTCACTTAAAATTTAAGAAATTTTATGTTCATCCTTAAGTTTCAACCAAAAGCCAAATAGCCCTAACTTTATGTGCGTAATGTATATTCTTTATCAAATTGGTAGAAACTTTGAAAGGATTGTCGATTCTTGATCCTTAAAGAGGTTTTGCCAGGACGTGACTTATCGGCTAAGAAGCAAATGCAAACAAAGCCACGCTGAGCTGAGAGAGCGAGAGACACAGCCAGAGCACAGAGCCATGCATAAGGGATCGTGTGAAATGTTCACTCAAATAATCAAACTACAACTAGTGGATTCTGTATACAAAAGACAACACCTTTTCTCCACAGCAGCTTGAAAGCTTCTTCATGTTCCCTGTCATCAGATAAAGCAGGGATCTACTCAGATAATCACATTACAACTAGTGGATTCTGTATACAAAACACAACATTTCTACCCGGTGCCTTGAAAGCTTCTTCAGCTCCCTTTTATCAGATAAGAAGTGTGCTCTGCGCAAGCCCGGCCAGCAGCTCTTGTCAGGTCGTATCTAATAGAAGCTTTCAAGTAACTAAGGGCAGGTAAGGCTGCCTGTAGCTCTCTCAGACTGCAATTTTTGTAATCACATATATTTAGAAAAGTGATTAAATACCTATTTTGGAGGATCCCACATCAACATTACATCGTGACAAAACCCCGTTAAGTATTGGAATAAAGATGGAAGGTTTGTTATAAGACTCTGTGCTGGCATTTACTGCAGTGTTTTGGATTGTACTTTTAATACAAAGTTCCTGTGCACAACCTGGGTGAGCTGTTTACTTGCTGTCAGGGCTGTGGAGTTGGGAAACCAACTCAACTCCTCAACTTCCGTAACGCCAACTACACCAAAAAAGGGCACTGACTCCACAGTCCCGGTTCTGAGAAAAGTGCAGGCCATCATTCCTAATAGCTTTTTACTCTGATCTGTATTGAGGAGCTTCACTACTGAGCAAGAACATGAAGTGCAGCACACATTTATCGCAACTAAAGTCTCAGATCAGATATAGAACATTTCATAGTTTTCCAAAATTCTTATGAAAACATATTCATCACATACTGCATTGAACTGTACC
The DNA here is from genome assembly GCA_025379985.1 of Phyllomedusa bahiana. Classification (NCBI taxonomy): domain Eukaryota; kingdom Metazoa; phylum Chordata; class Amphibia; order Anura; family Hylidae; genus Phyllomedusa; species Phyllomedusa bahiana. The sequence goes on from JAODAL010002589.1 coordinate 117,277, forward strand.
AAATTTATTGTATATTTTTGGAGTCTTTCCATTTTATAACGAATCCGATTCCACCAAAATGGACAGACTTCACAGCCCTGCTTGCGGTTATGTGAAAATATGCCCTTTATACTTTCTATACAAATCTAGCCCATCTCATGCCACCTACTATATTCCAACAGTCACTTTCTCTCAATCACCTTCTCTAAATTAGGTTTTTGTTAATAAAAGGATTGTGTTTTTTTTCTGTGGACTGTTTTCTCTTACATAGCGTAGTTATCAATTTGAGGGGATATACCGTATGGATTTTGATTCATTCAAGATTAAAAATAACCTAAAACAAAGTGGTAAAGTAAGAACTTATGCTGCAGTTCAAACTCCGTTTTATATACATTCCAAGTAAAACAGTGATGTGGCCAAAAGCAACAGTAGGATCTCATAAATTTTACTTCACAGATCCTTTATTTTTATATGTCTAATCACAGTCCGCACTCTGTAAAGAACGAGATATATTTTAAACATATCAATATGCCCTTGAATTCAGAGTCCTTAGATCACAACAAACCATTATAAAAAAATCACAAACTTTGCAATACTGATGCTTACAGTGTGTTTAGGGTATCCAAAATACATCTAGTGGTTTCATTTATTGGTCAACGGTAAGAAACTGAACTGAAGCTGGTGTGATGGCACAGGATAACAACAAGGCTGTCAAACAGTTTTATCTCACTTTTTATACAAATAATTTTTTTCTTTTCTAGATAAAATGCTATGTCCCAGTATCAAAGGAGCTTTAAAGATAGCAACAATTAGCAAGTTACTAAGTATTTTGGATGAGACAAACACATACATTTATAAAGATTATTATGGTAAAAATATGACATCATAAGCAATGTTATTTTAAATAACTAGTGAGACAGTTAAAGGGGTTGTCTCACTACATTGATTCATCTTACCTCAGTCCTGTTTTCTTGGTTTCACTTTGAATTCAGGGGCGTGTTTATTGGCTTCTTCTAGACTGCAGTAGAAGCCAGGTCTGTAGCTATAGCAACCAGTGCTGGCAGCCTATCAGGACAGATCAAACAGGTCTGTAGCTATAGCGAACTGAGCAGCTGATGCAGCCCATACAAGAGGTGATATCTCAGAATAGGTAGGACACGGTTAATGGAAACATATTACAAAGTGACTTGTTTTTGCAAGATCTTTAACATAAAAAAAACAATCCTTGTAGTGAGACAACCCCTTTAACTGTGTGTTCAAGTGACTGATCTTTAGGTTCATTTGCCACTAATGTTTAATGCACTTGTGAAAGTTTTTTTTTTATCTTTATACAACCTAAAATAATAGCAGGCCAGTAAACTAGATATTTTGTTATTAGTGGAGAGAGAAGCCAAAAGGAAATGAATCATGACAAGTGTGTTCAAAGCACAACGGTATTTTAACATCAGGGTCATATATCATGTAGAACAAAACAAAAAGCACACAACTAACCTGGCTGCACATTTGTAGCTTGCTTAAAGAACCGCAAGGCTTTTGCATAATTCTTTTCATTCTCCAGAGCATGTCCAACATTATTCCAAAGCTTAGCATTGTTTTTATTTACCTATTAAAAAAACAAAACAAAAAAAGCTTCCCATTATATTCTCTGTTGAGAGAGAGAAACACCCACATTTAATTAAAGGGAACCTGTTAAGTGGTTTAGTGGAGATCTTAGATATATAGGTTTAGATAATTTGATGCTGAATTTGAGCAAATAGCAAATTACATCATAAAAGTAAAGCAAAGTACTGTTGACCTCACCCAAATACAGTGATTGGCAATGGTACCCACACTGATGCAGGGAAAGCGGTCAGTGACCGCATATAGGCATGGCCGTCTTAGCAGAACAGCATTGCATGACCCTGCGCACAGCAGTTCAGTGGGCTCTGCACAAATACATGACACCACAATAGAGGCATGGCCCAGCCACCATCAAGCACACCCATGTCACCACACCACCTACATTGGGACATCCTGTCAACGTCTTGTAGGCAACAGACTTGGTTTATAACAGTTTGCACGTCCTATGAACACACAAAAGCTAAATAAGCAGCGCTGATCCGAGGGATGGATCCTGGATTCCTGGGACATACATTCATCACTGGGGCCCTGTATACTAGACAACTGCCTAGTGTGCCCAATAAGATGGCCCTGCATATTGCTAGGGTCAGCAGGACTTCCACTGTCTCTCAGCTGCTCTTCCCGCACCATATCCTGCTCTAAGATCAGGAAGCAGATTGTTCCCTTACAAGAGAACGCGTCACATAGGTTTTGCCCCCCTGGCTGAGGACAGCACAAGCTAGTGTCAGACCTGCTGTTCCCAGCACGGTGTCCCTTATTCTGTAAGATGCTGTAGTTTTAGAGTATTTAGTGCTCAAATCTGCAGTTTTCAGCCAGAAAAGTGTCAGTTTTCAAACCCCGCCCACCTCAACTGATTAACCTATTACTTTGAATAGGTAGAAACATGTGAATAACTCAGTGGCCGGGACTAGCCTTTGGTGGGCGGGGCTAACACCTGCTCATGAATAAGGTTTGAGCATTAAATGCATCTTACAGAATAAGGGACACAGCAGGTCTGACACTAGCTTGTGCTGCTCTCAGCAAGGGGGGCATAACCTATGTGACAGGTTCCCTTTAAGGCTCAAGCTGCCTGTACCAATATGTTTACACTTGGCGGTCAACTGATGTTTCTGTCATAGCAAAAACCTTTGGTAAAAGCAATGTTTACATACCCTCAGAAACATTGGGCCTCCATTATCAAAACTGTCTAATTGTAAAACTGTCTGCTCTGGATCTCTGAATGGTTGTTATGGGCAACAGAGACAGTTTTACAATTAGACAGTTTTGATAATGGAGGCCAATAATTAAGTTAGAAAGATCACATTTACCTCTGTACTTGCACAAGTCAGCAATGACTCCTAATAACACATAACTGCAATTAGTCATTTGTATGCAGTTCTACATAATGCTTTATTTATATGCCCATATGAAAACTATATGCCAAAAAGTGGAATTGGATCCCCTTGATGGAAAGCATCTCTCCCTTACCACAAACAGGATCCAGCTTAGTACAATAAGGGAGATTTTTGCTAAATGCTCAGCTCTAAAGTAGAGCAAAAATTTAAAGAGGCATCTGACATGAAAAAAAAAATTGTAACCTTAAAGGGGTTTTGCCACAATCTAATGTTGACGTGGGATCCGCCAAAATGGGAATTTAATCACTTTTCTAAATATATGTGATTAAAAAAAGTGAAGCTTTCCGATAGCTGCAGCCTGACCTAGATACACATTAGTTTCCTGACTGTTTACATTAGCTATGACCAGGAGCTGATCTGACAAGCTCCTGGCCACGCTTGCGTTGTTTGCACTTCTTATCTGATGGCAAGACACAGGACTGAAGTTTGAAGGGAGGGGACGACAAAAATAAACAGCAGCGGTACTGGGCCTCAGCAATAACTTTGTTTCTGTGTCAGAGCCGGTGTCTGCTGTATAGAGAATCCGCTGCTTGTAATGTAATTATCTGAGTAAACATGCAGATGCTCCCTGCTTAGCCCTCCTCACTCCCCCGCTGCCTGCTCAGAGCTTATCTTCTCTCCTGAGCAGATAAGAGGGAGAAAACAAAACCCCTATAGCTTGTGCACAATACAGTTATCCTCTGTAGTTGAGCAAACATGTTTGGCTAAACCACACAGACTGAATATCAGCCTCAAGAGCGTGCATGGGAGGTGGAGCAATGACATCACAGAGGAGGTACTTGTTTTTTTAAACACAGAAACAAAACGCCCCTTTTTTCAAGGTTCAAGAGGGGAGTATCAGACCGTTAGGTGAGAAAATCACTTCTTGGCAAAACCCCTTTAACATGTAATATTGGCAGCTGGGACCTTGCTAGAAACGAATGCTTCTATAAGTAAAGAAATTCGCAGGTAAAAAAGCTAAAGATGAGCACTTTCTGGTGTAAAATATTAAGGGAAAGAGAAGCAATATTTCTGCAGTAATATACTCAATTTTTTTCTGTTGTGCAATCCGGGGGCACAACTCCCCCAGAATGCAGAACACCGGTTCAACAGTACCCGGAAGATTCCACGGTCTGCCATTCAATGATGGTAATACACTATCCCCTGAACATAAGCAGGGCCGATAGGAACAAATGTGATAGTACTGAAGCGATGAATGCCACGGAGTAGTGTGTTAGCTGATAACTAAACTATTAAAAAGTTTACAATAAACAAGCACTGACCTTATGGATTTAGATTGCTCAAAAAGTATAAAATGAATCAGTCAAATATGTAAATCCAAAGCGTTTTGTGTCTATTGGACACTTTGTCAGGCTTCTAGCACATACTGTATGTTACTAATCAACGTAACAAAGTCTGCCAAAAGGGATTGATAAGTAAAGAAATGTTAGAGGATCACCTAGTCTGAATTATTAACATTATAACAAGGCCAGCTAATTTTGTTTTGGCTGCAACAAGATCTTTAAATAAAGAATAGTATCATTCTTGATACGCTACCTTTAAAGCAGACATAAATAAAGTATATTCCGATTCCCAGTCCCAGTTCCTCTTGAAGGTTTTCACGGAATGAGTGAATAGCACTAAAGCTAAAAAGATCCAGGACAGCTTTCTCAATCTGTTGCTACAATAAAATAAAAAAATAATACAAAAGTGAAATGTTGCACTACATATGCAAAATTATAACACTTCTATGAATGAATAGAATGACAAAGAACACCCTGGCGGCTAAGCTTAATAAAAGGCATTGTGTGAAAGAAACAAATATATGTTCATAAAGCAATCGAGGACACAATCCGGGCATTAATGCACGTTTTAATAAATGGAGTTCTCTCAGTTTTAGTTCCAGCTTCTACAAAACAGTCCAAGTGTCTGGAATTCACAATCAATCTTCAATCTTGACAGAGATAGAATATTTGAAAGAATAGCTAGTATTCATATTACAAATAACACCACCAATACATCAACCACCCTGGGTAGAAAGGCATGCACATTGCATTCCTTTACCACCACATAGTTTACCAAAGGCCCAACAGCAAGAACAACATGCCACAAAACCTATGGCCCATCTAGCATGAAAGCCAATTATTTTGCAATTATAATGAAGTCTGTTTAAGATAGAATTATTTTATTTGCGGATCTTAGTCCTGAGTGTAAATGAACCCTGATCTGTAACAATATAAATTATATATATATATATTTATATATATATATATATATATATATATATTTATATATATATATATTTATAATATATATATATATATATATATATTTATATATATATATATATATATATTATACACACATACACACACACATACATGGTCTTAAAGGGGAATCTTGCATACTCATAAAAACATTAAAGGGGTTGTCTCATCTTACTGTTTCATAGAGTCAGTAGCATTGCATCATTCATGCATCCTGTTACTTCCTGGTCAAGCTGTCTGTAATTAGCATAGTAGCGCCGTGTATTGCTAAATATATAAACAATCTCCTGCTAGCAGGTCCGGAGAAGCTTCTGCTTTAAAGTAAACCGTAGTAATTAGGGTATGTTCACACAGGGTAATTTCAGCGCGCATTTTGCGGTGTATTTGCGCTCTAATCCGGGCGAGATGTGCGCCAAAATTACGGTAAGCCATAGATCTCAGAAAACTATGGATTACGCCTCCTCTCCCCGCTCATACAATACGATCGTATTGTACGCGCAGGGAGATAAGTGACATGTCAACCACTTGCGGCGAATACGCACCCCGAGTAATGCATGTCAATGGGGCCGGTGGTTGCCGCCTCCCCCGCGCCATGGGAGTATGCGCTGATCAGCGCGGCTCCCAAATCACCCGGCGTAATTGCGGCTGTACTGTACGCGCAGCAATTACGCCGTGTGAATATAGCCTTAGTGTCTTTGTTTGAAAGATCAGATAACACACAAGCCCTTAGGCTGCCAGCAGTTCTGTGACCTGTGTGATGATGTCACTCCCTGCTATCAGATGAGACAAACAGCAGGGGAAAACAAGCAAACAGGTCGGTCTCTAGAGAAACCAGAAAACCCTCAGAAAGTGATAAAATCACTCGTAGCTCCTCCTCCAAAAAAAATTTTTAAAAAATGGACAAAGCGATATAATTGGAAAATGTCTTCATTTAGTGTTCCCTACATGTGAAGAGCTCATCTTTATAGTGAGACAACCCCTTTAATACGACTTTGGAACTAAAAGACCTGATAAGTGACAACAGGCAGTTAATGCTTTTGTACTTAAGGTGTGGGGGCTGATCTGACTTCAAAGGACACAAGATGAACGCTTTCGTGAAGCAAACTACTGCATATTATATGCAATTAAAATAGGTACACATGCAAGTTCACAGTGATTTTACAAAGTTCTACAGCTTAAAGATTTTTTTATTCTGGATACTAATATAAGATTACATTGAATAAGTGACATTTTCTGTTATCAATATATGTTTAACCTTCAGGGGGACGTCCCCATGGCAAGGGATTTCAGTCGGTTTTACAGACTGTTTTCGGATTTCATACCCGCCTGTCAACATTTTACATTGATATAAAAGAAAATCCATTCAGCAGTCCACACTGCATGGATTTTCTGCCAGACATCCGCGTTCAGACAAGTGATCTCCGATGCGTGTTTAACATGCATATTTGTGCTGCGTCTTTCGGATCCAAAGAATTGACATGTCAATGCTTGATCTGTTTGACGCAGCATGCACCCTATTTAAAACTATAAGGTGCATTTCTGCTGCAGCAAAAACGCATTTAAACATGATATTTAGACATCGCTTTTGAATGCATTTTTTGGATCCAACACTCAGTGTGAACATACCCTAAATGTTTTCACAGCAAAAGTAAGAGAATACACAATGACAAAATAAGGGCTTGACATTCACAGGAGAAACAAGTCCCATTTCCTTTCTGGGTTTTTGCATACGAAACAAATAAATGGAGTAGATAAAATGGATGATGAAATGGACATAATGTTTGCAGGAGTTTTTTTTATCTAAAAGTTTTGCATGTTTTAACAGCGGTTGCCAACAGAAAGGATGAACATACAGGTAAGGAAACTGGAATGAAGTAATAGCCCTGCAAATGGAAGCATTTAGTAAGGATGATGTAGGAGTGCTTTGGGAGGCAGACACTGCGGGCAGAGTGTTTAAATGCACTGCTTAGTCTACTGTTCTCCTTTCAGCCTGATTAATTTTTAATCAAAAAAGGAAATTAGTTTATGCTATCTATATAGTTATGATACAAAACAGACAGGATGTAATATTGCTCTTCAGACCAAATTACATTGAGATAACTGATTTATATTAATTAACATTAGAAAGTTCTATATACAAAACTCTGCAAATTTAATTTGCAGCTCCCTGTAAGACAGCTGGCCAGGGCAAGACATAATGTCCCTCTTATAATGAAGACATTTTAGCCTTTTCACCCAATGACCGGTAATTTCTCAAGATAAATCTCTATCATTTATTTGTTAACTAACCACAGTCATGCAACTAGCTGGTGACTCTTGCTTCCTTACATTGGATAACATGCAAACCCTATTTCCTATACATCTATGGAATTCAGAACGTAAAGTTCAGTTGTGTATAGTGGGCTGCGTATTGAAATAGAGCAGACCAAAAAGGAAGAGGTTACTCCAGGAACCAGATCCTAGCTTTGTTTTACAGTAAAAAATTGGGGTAAGAATTCCACAGATTGCTATTAAAAACCACAACCTTTTGTCGTTTGTCTCCGGTAGGGCATCTGCTTAAGACATTTTTGGAGTAAACCGGCCACAAAAAGCAGAATATAAAAAAGCCACCAATTAGTTGCACATGTCCTCTTTTATAAAGGGAACGTCTGTGTGTGACAAGGACAAGTTTTTCTCGGAAACAGATGGAGTGACCATCATAACTTCCTATGGGGGCTCCGGCTTTGAATGGTGCTCGGTTTTAGCAAACACTTGCCTGTAAACTAACAATGCTGGAGTACTGACAAAGTTCAGTGCTGACTGCTTCAGAGTGGTTCGGACGCACCCTACTGACATGGGAAATGGCAACTGACAACACCCTAACAATTTATTCAATAAGGCTAGGACTGTGCAGGGACACTTTGTAGCCCCACTGGCCAATTTTTAAACTACACAGCTGCGATCCAAAAGGATACACTGATTTCTAGCTATCGAGTGACATCTGCAGTCCACAAGATTGCATACAATCTGGAGTAGTGCTACAAGGAGTCTTCAAGCAGCCCTAGCTGAAAAGAGGAATGGCAGAATTAAAGCATATTATTTATCTGGTTAACAATAGTTACATAGTTAATAAGGTTGAAAAAGACAAAATGTCCATCAAGTTCAACCAAGGGCAAGTTAAAATGTGGATGAAGGGAAGGGTAGAGGGAATTTTTAAGCTCCATTTCCCCCATTGATGAAAATTTTGGAACCCATAAGGCAAGAACCAATCTGCCATAAAGATATTTTTATTTCTGACCCAAAGATTGCCATTAAATTGGATCCAGACACTTTATACAGCTCCATAAGTACTAATATTATTTAGCAGTAAGTTATTTAAGCCCTCGTCTGTTTCTGCTGTGACCAGCTCCTGAGGCAGCTATTCCAAAAATTCATAGTGCTTATGTTGAAGGTTTTTTTTTTTATTCTTGATATTGAATCTTTTTTTTTTTTCTCCAGATGAAGGGAATGTCCGTGGTTTTTGAGGGGGTTTAACATGAAATAGCTTTTCAACATACTTTATAGGGACCATTTATATACAGAAAAAATGGGACATTTCTCAAAAAACAAAAAGAAAGCAAAAACTGAAACATGGCCATACTCGCAGCTCAAAAGACTGGAATGAGACTGAACCCAGCAGAGAGGCAACACCAGCCCCCATGCTACTTCGGAAAAACATACAGATGCAGCCGATCGCAGAGCAGTAGCCCACACCCCTCACCACTAGAGGAACAACCAGACTGCACATTAAATTGACACCTATTCACACAGCATGCAAAAAAGCCACAGTACAACACATTGGGAGACTCCTCATTTCTTGCAAGAAATTGAATAGTAGTAGGCTGTGAGCCAGTATGGTGTATCACACGTTTTTACAATACTGGCACCCGTTTATCGTTTTATCTATGTGCAATTATAATACCAGCAACCACTTCCCTCATATATTGAAGGCATGTGAGTGGTTGTCTTACAGGTATTTTTGCATTTGGCAGTCTCCCAATGTGTTGTACTGTGGCTTTTTTTGCATGCTGTGTGAATAGGTGTCAAGTTAACGTGCAGTCTGGTTGTTCCTCTAGTGGGGAGGTGTGTGGGCTACTGCTCAGCAATCGGCTGCATCTGTATGTTTTTCCTAAGGAGCATGGGGGCTGGTGTTGCCTCTCTGCTGGGTTCAGTCTCATTCTAGCTTTTTGAGCTGTGAGTAAGGCCGCGTTTCAGGTTTTTGTTTATTTTTGGACCATTTATATACATTATTAATGTCTCCCCATATGTTTTAGTATTTGTTTTAAACCACCTTTGATATAAAGAATATATCTTTTTGTTAAAGGAGATGAACAGAGTCATAAGAGGTCTACATTTAGCTCCTTAACCCGAAGTATATTTAGATTTTTTAGTCTGAGACCTAATGTATATACATCAATGTTGTAACCACAAGTAGAAAAACAAAGTTGCATTTCTTGAAGAGCTTATCAACTTCACATCCTCAGAGGTCATAGCCGACATAGTCAAGATAGAGGGTAGGGGTGGCGTTACGTTAGCTCAAAGACCAGTTTTGGTACCTCAGAGTATGTTTGGAGCTTTTACTGAATTTTACCTTTTTTGTCTCACTAAGTGACTAATTTTGATTGCTTTCATAATATACACCAATATATTTATTTACTGCCATACATCTGGATTATACCCGTGACAGGGCATAATAAGCTCTTATATATAGCACACCCAGAGGCCATTATTTTATCTCTGGCTATCATTACAAATATATGCAGCCAGAAATTGCATTGCAGGGGTACAGTGGTTGAAAAACAGGGCCCCCTCCCTCTAACAGCCACCTACATGATGCTGGTGGTATCTAAGGGATTAAACAGTCAGGGTTCGGCGCAAGCTTGATTCCTGCTGTTGCATGGAGACACTGGCTGAATATTACAGCCAGCTTCCGCTACAGAAGGAGTAGGCTAAGCTACAGAGTCCGCACCATCTGAGTGCAATAAATGGGAAGGTACACAGAAAGCACATGGCCTTTGCCTCTCCCAGAGATATTAATTTGGGTTCTGACTTTACGAATATTTTGAAAAGTTAATCCAAACTGCTGCAGAACAAAATTCCTTACCTTTTACTAGATAGTTTTTTCCATCCATGGGCCACAAGGATGCAGAATCCCATACTTGGTACATATAATACTCTCTCTGCGACCACAAATCCAACAGGGAAGAAAAGGTTTGAGGCTGGTATAAAAGGCAGCACCATTAGGCACAATCCCTGAGAGAAATTGAAGCACAGCAGAGCCTCATTTTAATGAAATGTTCAACACAGACTCCACAACAGCAAAAGAACTAGCAACACATACACAAAAATAATGGCACATAAAACACCCAGACAAACACTTCAACACCTCATCTTTAAAGCAAACAAACCTGCTAAGTCATAAAAAAATATTATATATATTTGTTTTTAAGAAAACATTTTTGCATTAAAGTGTTTTAAGAAGATCTACTTCGTATCGTGAAATTACACCGGCAGTATTGATGTTGATGCAGAGCCTGTTTGATGTCCGTATGTACCTTCATGTAACCAATGGTCCCAACACCACCTAACAACTTTGTAAAACCGGTCTAGATGATGACCATCCAGTTTCCCTCACTCCAATGATATGTCCACTCTCAGTTTGTTAACTTTGAAAATGGTTGTATGTGCAGTATAGAGAAATGTCTAACAATCAACGATCTTTCGCCCAGAGGTAAACCATCTAGAAGTTGTGCCTTTTTGTATCACAGCAAGGAAAGTACTTCTACACCACAATGTGGCAAAACCCGGATTAGTGCCTGATCAGACCACACCTATAATCATTAGCATTTCTGCATGCTGTTTTACATCAATCTGACATTGCTATCAAGGCCCACTATTTGTTCTTGACAAGGGCAGTGTGTATATATTACATGTTATACAAATACACATACCCCTGACTGCGCTACTGCAGCTTTAATCATGGGCATTTGTAAGCTTCCCTATGGCGGCATGGCAAAGGAATCCAAGAGTATAAACAAATTAATTTAAACACTAAGCTTATTAAAAAGCTTTTACACTAAAAAAAAAACAAAAACCAAAAAAAAAAAAAAAACAGGAAAAAAAAAAACAAAACACACCACATATTGAAAGGGGTTCTCACTACAAAGATTAGCTTTCAACATTTAGGGAACAGTAAATGTAAACAATTTCCAATTATATTGCTTTGTTTATTTCTCTTTATTGAGGAGATAAAAGTGATTTAATCAGTTCTGAGTGCACGGGGGTTTCTCTAGGTTACCGGCCTGCTCTCTCCTGCTGTTTGTCTTATCTGATAGCAGGAATGATGTCATTACACAAGTCAGCACACAGAACTGTCTGCAGTGTGAGAGCTCGACTGTTATCTGATCTAACAAACCAAGGAGACTAAAACTTTACTTCAGCTCTGAAGCTTTTCTGGACTTTAGATAATCATCTCCTGCTCACGTCAGAGTAATTAGCAGACCTTTGAATACAGAGCCAATATGCTAATCACTGACACAGAACCACGCACAGCCTTACCAGGAAGAGACAGGATGCATAACTGAAAGCGGCTGATGGCTCTGAAACAGCGTGGTGAGACAAACCCTTTAAAAAACATTTTTGTGCTACACCACTGAATTGGGCCTTAGAAATACCAACTGAACATTTATCATGGTACTTCCTTTATTTCTAAAGTGAGGGGAAATTGACATAACGGATTCAGTATTCCAGTGATAGGCTAAGTTCACATGTATGTGCTGCTGGGTTGTGTATTTTCAGTGTGGAATCCACACGAAGAAAAGTATAATGCAGGGATACATTAGCAACAAATATACGGCTGCTTCTATTTAGCACAAAAAAAAAAAAAATCAGACAAACCATTCGAAATGCACCAGATAAAAAATTAAGGTGTGCACTTTAATAAATTAGAAACAAAAAGAAAAAGGTGGAGATAGTGCTACCTATTATAATACTGTATATTGGTAGATATATACTACTCCTGGTGTTGTGCAAAACCAGGCACAACACTTTGAGACGCATTATAACAATTTTCCTGGAACTGTTGCAAACCAGTGTCCGCTGCAGGATGTTGATTGGAAGTCTCTCTCCTCTTGAAATGGAGGGGAGCTGTCATATAGCATTTTTGAACACTGGGTAAAGTTCTTCCCCTTGGCTGAATCCGACCCAAGTAAGCTGCGCGAGACCGCACTATTGTACTAAAAGATTCAAGTTTTATTTGCATCGAAGTACGCAAACTTAAGTACAATAGTACGATCCTGTGCAGCCAACTTGGGTCGGATTTAGCCAAGGGGAAGAACTTTACCCATTGTGCAAAAATACTATACTTTATAAATTAGAAGCAATTAACTACAACTACTAAATGCAGACCATTGTGGGCAGGGACGTACTCTAAAGCAATATGACATGATCAAGAATAGTTCTTGACATTTTTACCAGACTGAATTTCTACTAAATCAGTAAAACTTACCATTAGAACAGTTTTCGATGAATCGCCTGAATATCGCAGGCTGTAGATCACCAAGTTTCCCAGAAAACAAAAGAACAACAGTGTAGCCAAATTCCTTACATCCAAGAAACTTTCAACTAGCGGAATAGTTCCCATTGTCCAGTCACAACAGAGTTCAGATGGATTTAACAAGAGCCAGGCATTCACAGGCAGGAGGTAATTGAATGTCAGCTGCCGCACGGGTGTTGCACTGACAGCAGCAGGGTTATCAAACCTAGCAAAGCAGAAAAAAAAAATAAAATCTATGAAGTCTATAGCTTTTGAGAAATTATTTGAAATGTTATAGTGTTGACCGTGACAGTTACCAGTAGTTGAAATAAATGGTCTTGTATGCACAGTCTAATGGAAAATCTATGATTAGCAACTAAAGCCCCTTCTAAGAAAACTCAGGAGAAGACACACATTGGAAATTGTCAGTATAATGAACACTTGTATTACTCCAAGTTATGAGCACTCCGTTCACTTGTCGTATGGGGGTATGTTCACACAGTATATTTTTCCAACAAACGACGAGTGCAGAAATCCTAGGCCTACCCTTGGATTAATGCCATATCTTTCAACTGCTTTTTGACTGTCAATATGCCTATGTTTTAGGATGCAGATTTGCTCCAATCAATGGGGGTACCTCCCGACACGTCTTCTGCACTTAATTTGTGCAGAAAACACGCAACTCTTGTTTCCACAACAAAAAGACGAGCTGCAGTTCATGATGTGAACTATGGAGCATATTCCGCTAAAAAACAAGAAAAGACATGCAATACACAGTCTATGTGTATTCAACACAGAATACACTTTAGAATAAGGGTGAAAATGATGCTGTGTGAATGGGGCATTGTGTGACAGAGGAAACCAATACAACAACTGCCTGGTGTAAATGAAATGATAATACCTCCATCTATATCTCACAATTACAGCTGACACCATTAGGCTGTTTTTTTTTTTTTTTTTTTGAGTGTATATTCACACGGCTTAAAATGCAGCGTATTTCTGCATGCATTTCACTGCGTATTGCGCTGCATATGCGCCGAAATTCGCCCTGCAATTACAGTAATTCATAGCTCTCAGAGAGCTATGGATTACGTGTCGTCTCCCCGCGTGTACAATACGATCGTATTGTACACGCGGGGAGAATTGACATGTCAATTGTTGGCGGTGAATATGGGCCACTGACAATGCATGTCTATGGGTCTGGCACCCAGCCACCCTCACACCCCAGCACCACAGTGTGAATTATGGTGTGGATTCCCATTAAAACCATAGGATGTGGAATCCATATGTTATCAGGTCAGAAACCTGCATAACATTTTGGGGTATAGGATCCATTGCCAAAGAGGACTGACCCATCCTCACCTCTGCCCCAAGAAAAGCCAAAACACCAAAAGTTTTCTTGCATTTCGTGACAGCTAGAAGAGTGGGTCAAAACATCTCTAAAATGTAGGCTCCTGTGGGGTGTTGCCAGTAGGACCAAAAGTGGTCCTAGAGCAAACAATTACTGGGTTCAATGGTGCTCAAGACTTAAGGATGCACCCAGGGCACAAAAGCTAAATGGTGTTCACATATAAATAAGCTAGCGGAGCTGATGGCTCACTGCCCCACTGTAGTTTATAACTGTAAACATGTGCTGAGAGCACGCATGCAGCTGAAACATGACCGAGTTGGGTGCCAAGCAGGGGATTCAACAGCCGCCACTTGGCTTTGGCCGAGCCAGCCGCATCAGTCCAAAGCCTGGTGGTGGCCACCAGGGACCTGCCTGGGAGGGCAGATTGCCAGTCCAAGCCTGGGATGGATCCTCCTTACAGGAAAGTCAATTTAACTGGAAGCTATAAGAATCAGATAGCTAAAGTTTCCAGATTACCAAAATGATATGAACACCTTTATAAATAGCTGTTAAGTATTTCTTCAATGTTTCAATTTTATAAGGAAAAAAAAAAAAGCCCTAAAAGATGATCCACATTAGACCTTCTCCATGACAACTATTATACAATTATTCAGCATATACGTGTGTAGGTGTGCTGAAGTGTAACTTTTAAAGAATCTAGTTTCAAAGACACTAGGTGACAAAACAAAATCTATACAGAAGAAAAACTTTCCATGTGAATACAATTAAATGGTCCTGGAAAAAGTAAAAAAAAAAAAAAAAAACACATTAATATTAATTTGAGTGTAATTACTGAACTTGCATTTTTCTTGAGTTGAACTAAACACTACCAACCACTAACCACAAGTTTAAAGTAGGAATAAGTGAATCAAGCAAACATTGCTATTAAATATTTACTATTAGTTACAAGAAATAAGGAAAAAAAAATTTGCTCTTCACATAGAAGAGCAGAAATTATATTCAGGAATTTTGCTCCAACAGTAGACTTTAGGTGAAATATATGGTGCTTCACCTATTCCGGGCTACGTTATGTTCACAAAAGATTGGCAGTTCCAGATATCAAAACTCTACTACTTTGCAGCTCAAGTAGAATTAATTTACTACTCTGTATCTAACCCTATAAATCACCATTTTTGGCAGATGCCTGGTATCCCACCTCTCCAATGACAACTTTAGCCCCTATACAGCTAATCTGTTTAACCATTGTGGCAAAATTTACCATTTTTCCACTTTTTGGCAAAGCTATGGCATACTGTATTAAAGGGGTTGTCGCACTACATTGATTTTTCTTACTTCAGTCCTGTTTTCTTGGTTTCATTTTGAATTCAGGGGCGTGTGTACTGGCTTCCACTAGGCTGCAGTAGAAGCCAGGTCTGTAGCTATAGCAACCAGTGCTGGCAGCCTATCAGGAGAGATAGAAGAGTTCTGTAGCTATAGCGACCTGAGGAGCTGATGCAGCCCATACTAGAGGGGATATCTAGGAATAGGTAGGACACTGGTAATGCACACATATTGCAAAGTGACTTAATTTCGCAAGATCTTTAACATAAAAAGCAATCCTTGTAGTGAGAAAACCCCTTTAAGGTCAGGTTGTAACCTTAAACAGCTTAAAGGCCCTTTGATCATTAAAGTGATTGACTCACTACAAAAATTAGCTTTCAACATGTAGGAAACAGTAAATGAAGATGTTTTTCAAATAGATTGTTTTGTTTATTTTTCTTTGCTGAGGAGCTACTTTGCCCTATCTGATAGCAGGGACAAAGTCATCACATAGGTTGGTACACACAACTGCCGGCAGTTTGAGAGTTACCTGATCTAACAAACAATGGAGACTAACTACCCCGGCTTCTCTGGACTTTAGAAAAACATGTTCTGCTCTCGCTTCAAAGTAATTAGCAGAGCTTTGGGTGTTTCTATGGCAGTGATTCACTCCATATTCAAAGACTAACCAAGAGACGCAGGATGCATGAATAGAAGCTACTTTCTGAACTGTGAAACAGCGTGGTGAGACAATCCCTTTAAAAGAGAGGTTTTAAATGCACAATAATATGTTGTTTTGGTATCGACAGTTGTGACACGCCTTTAGAACACAAGTCAATACTGTTAATTTTGAGCACCCTGAACATATAATGAAAAGCCACTCTAAAGAGAAACATCTCATTTTTATTACAGCAGTCTTCTTACACACTGGAGGAAAGAAGCAATCACGCATCACAAAACTAAATAGGAAACACCGATTGGTGCCATTGAGATTTGAGAGAAGGTTCTTAAACTGCCTACTCGGGTATCCCCACAGTATTTGAAGAGCGCTATGCAATGGCATATCATAGACCCATCGTACTTTGACTACACAAATTGCCAACTACTAACATACATATGTTTAAATGTATTTGACAGTCTGGTTCTTATTTTTCCGCCTCAAAAAAGCAGTGTCCACTAATTTAGGGTCTTTGGGTCCTGGTGGTTAGATTTTTGCAGTACAATATGTGATCTCTGATACCCTTGAACCCACAATGCTGCTGCCTTGGTATTCTGGACCAAATTAGTTTACCAAGGGGGGCAGTGTACCGTATATACTAGAGTATAAGCCGACCCGAATATAAGCCGAGGCACCTACTTTTGCCACAAAAAAAAAAAAAACGGAAAAAATTATTTAATCGAGTAGAAGCCTAGGGTGGAAAATGCAGCGGCTACTGGTATATTTCAAAAATAAAAATGGATACCAATAAAATTACATAGGCAGATATAGGCAGTTTAATATCCCCCATAGGCAATTATAGGTAGGTATAGGTCCTACATAGGCAGGTATATGTCCCCCATAGGCAGTTATAGGTAGGTATAGGTCCTACATAGGCAGGTATAGGTAGGTATATGTCCTACATAGGCAGGTATATGTCCCACATAGGCAGTTATAGGTAGGTATATGTCCTACATAGGCAGGTATATGTCCCACATAGGCAGTTATAGGTAGGTATAGGTCCTACATAGGCAGGTATATGTCCCCCATAGGCAGGTATATATCCCCCACAGGCAGGTATATGTCCTTATAGGCAGAGCATAGACACGTACCTCACTCCCTCGCTGTCCGGCCTCCCGGGCGCTCCTCTCCGTCTTGGGGCACAGGCAGTGTGAGGTCATCAAGCCGCGCAGGCAGCATGACGACACACGCTGCTTGTGCAGGAAACTCCGGACGGCCGCAAGCTGGAGTTCACTGCGGAGCAGGGAGCGCTCGCTCTCTGCTCCGCAGTGGAATCTTCACCTGTATGCGCTCCTAGAGGAGTCGCATACAGGGGAGAGATAGCCGACAGCGGCGGGCCACGGCAGTGCCCGGACGCTGTTAGCTGTACTCGGCCTTCAGTTATATGCGCTCCCTGAGGAGTCGCATGTAGCCCAGGCCATTGCAGCGCCCAGAGTGACTTGAGTATAAGCAGAGGAGGGATTTTTCAGCACATTTTTTGAGTATACACAGTATTTTACTTCATGAGACCTTGCTCTAATTAATAACCAAAAATTGGATGAATGATCATAACCACTCTACTAGAATGAATACATTGCATACTGTAAATACAGTACTGACAAAAGGTTAGGGATATTTGACTTTTGTTTGAAATTTTAGGATGAATATAACATTTCTTGAATTTTTTTTTAAATGAATCAAAATGAGAGCATCTGAACTTTAGAATACACATGTCCAACTGTTCAATGTTTCAGTACTTTTTGCACAACTTGCTGATCTCTCACCCTGCTAGAGAACCTAACCACACCACCAGGCACAGGAATCATCGTCTTGCATGGGCCAGGGAGCATCTGCGCTGGACGAGGGAACAGTGGACCTCAGTGCGGTTAAGTGTTGAAAGAGAATTCACTCGGAGCAGAAATGATGGCCTCCAACAATGCTGGAGATGTCAAGGAGAGCGCTATGCATCAGCAAGGTAAGGTACTGGTCAGGTACCGTTGCCGGTCGTCTGGAACGCAGACCACAATGATGTAAATGGTTACAAATGGTCTGACTTGACACTTCGGTGCCTCTCACCTTCCTTAAACAGGCCTGGAATTGGGTGGGATTCTTTATCCAGTTCCACAGGGAATTATTTTTTTAAACAATGAAGCGGTTATCAGTGCGTGATGGAGCTAAAGGACGTCCACTTCTTTGCCTTTATGTAACTCTTCCAGTCTCTCTGTATCTGTTAGAACCTGCTGATGACACACTTTGCTCACTGGCCACTTCTGTCAGAGCATCCTGCTTAAAGCCTCACAATGGCGAGGTACGGTTGATCAATTGTAAGATGTTGTCTTGGTCTCATTACATCAAAATGATGAAGAGGACTGTTTAAATCCCAATTCAAATTGATCTCCTAAATGTATTGAGCGATTCAGCAAAAAGTACTGAAACACTGAACAGTTGGACATGTGCATTCTAAAGTCAAGAGACTGTCTTTTTTAGTGAATAAAAAAAAAAAATCATCAAGAAATGTTAGGGCATGTCCCCATGGCAAGGGTTTCTGATCGGTTTTTTCAGACGGTTTGTGGTTTTTAGAAACCGTCTGAAAGCCTGCAAGCAACGCTCCCCCATAGACTAATAGAAAAACAGTTCAGCAGTCCCCACTGAACTATTTTTCACACCGCTGGCAGTCCGAAAAACGTAGAACATGTTCACTCTTCTGCTCTGTTTCCAGATGGGAAATTAACATTGGAGTCAATGTAAACCACTCAAAGTGAGTGAGCGTTTTTTGCAAAAAAAAAAAAAAAAAAAATAAAAAGTGTTGAATGATCCCACTAATAGTGCATGTGTTTTTGCAGGTCCTTTTGCACGGGAAGGTCCTGCAAAGCACTTAAGTGTGAACGAGTCTATAAATCCTCTTTTTAGCCTAAACTAACCAAATTTTTATGCTGTTAACATGCACATTTGCTTAAAGTGATAAAGGTGGCCTTTTTGCATCATTGTTAAATTGTGGAGATAAAAGAAAATCACATGGTTTCTTGCATCAATCGGGAATACTTTTGCACTCAGTACACTATTCAGCTTGAAAAACAGTCCAAAAACCGCTGGGAAAACCTGGACAAAAATCAGTGACAAACAGTGACAATCATCCTGAAATTTCAACCAAATGCCAAATATCCCTAACTTTTTGCGAGTAGTGTATATTTTGCCCTTACAAAAGACTATTCTATACACACCATGGAACCCTTGCTAAGTTTAACAAACTTTGGAAATTGTGGCACCAATCTGCTCGCACCCTATTGCCTACGTATTCACTGAGAGATTAAGGGCCACATGTATGAAACAGTTTTGGTCTAAAACCTATGGGGAAAAAAGTGAGTTTTAGACCAAAACCGTTTCATACATGTGGCCCCAAGTTGTTACTTCCAGCACTACCCATTTGCCTCTATATGCTTCATTGTGCATTGTTTTTTTTATAGCTGCATCTCCCTAATAGTCCATTGAATCATGTTGTATGAATTGGAGTAACCCTTTGTGCAGTGTCAGCAATTAGGTACACCGACTAGATGAGCCTTAGTCTAATTAGTTCCCCTTTTTTGGTTTGTAATGACTGCTGCATAGTTCTCTTGCACCATCTGTTCTTGAACCTCATACCAAGTCTGAATACACTATGCATATAATATGTAATTTGCTTCTATCCTGTCAGACTGGTAATGGCTGTATTATTACATACATATATATTATGTACATCTAGATTACTAAATACATATGGATGTTTATAAACGGACACCTACAACATTCATGTTCTACACAAATTTATTCATTCATTATTTCAAGAATGAAATGGAGCAAAACAAAGTTCTATGCCAAATTCTTTAAAAAGAGGTAAAAATATTTTCTGTTTAAATTTTACATCCACTTTTAAACCTAGAAACACTAGTATATATCTACAAACAGGTGGGCTAGATTTTGGGGGAAGTTATAACACTATGGGCCACATGTATGAAAACTGCCTAGGTCTAAAATTCACTTTGTTGTCCATAGCAACCAGAGCGCCCCTCATTTCATATAGTGCTCTGGAAAAATCAAAGGGGAGCTCGGATTGGTTGCTATGGGGAACAAAGTGAGTTTTAGACCTAGACAGTTTTCATCCATGTGGCCCCATGTTCCTAGGTTAAGCCCACATCCAACTAGATATTCCTCTTACCTGGTGAAGACTGGAAGCTGTGACTGGATAACTTGTACACGGATTACAACAAGTAATAAAGTGCTGAACATTAAAACAACAAGTTTTAGCAGGGTCTGAAGTAGGGAATATGGTATGCTGCCTTTACCCAACAGTATCTGAACAGCTGTGTCCCACAACACTGGTAATGTGTACTGCAATAAAAAAATAAAATATGATTAAACCAAAAATGTTTATGGTATACATTTTATTCTACGCAAGTACAAACATTTAAACAAAAACACACACTAGATGAAAAGGTTTTTCCCACAACATATGTTTACAATGAATCCACTGGATTGACGTTTTCATGCCCTGCTTAGGACAACTGCGCAGTTTGAGGACTGTACTCATGCTACTGTGGGGAAAGTATCATGAGAGCACATATGACATCACTACGAATAAGAGGTGTTGAAACCGCAGAATACCATGTGCCATTGATGTGAGAAGTGATCGTCAGCTATGAAGGTGCACAAAAGTGAACTGTACCAGAGGGCTACCAGATCGGTGTCTAGCACAAAAGTTCCACAAACTTTACTGCATACAGGGCTCCGAAGCAGCCAGATTGTCGCTGCACCACTGCTAATGAAGCTGCAGTTTTCACAGCAGTATCGAAATTGGACCTCTGCTGATTGCCAAGGGGTTGTCTTCTCTAATGAGTCAAGCTTTCTGCTTATGTTAAAGGGGTTTTGCCACAAAGTCAAATTGAAGTGAGAAGCTTGCAAATGAAATAAACATTTTCACCCTTCATTATTATTAAACATTCTGCACCGTTTTTGTTTTAGCTGCTCCTTTAGTGATCTATTGTTTACAGCTCGTCTCCAGGGGATACGACCAGGGCTGTGAGCTCCTCACACATCGTCAGACATCACAGCTCCTCTCAGGCAGCTATTGAGTGTTCAACCCCAGGTGCTGTCATTCTACTCCCGTCCTCCGTACTCTTTAGTAATTAGTCAAACAGTGCAAATAAATAAAAAAGAAACCTCAAATTAGGTATGTGCATTGATAAAGGAGAAAAAAAAAACAAAAAACACAGGTTTGGTTCCTGCAGGGATTTGAACCAAGGACCCTTGTGCTGTGAGGTAAAAAATTTACCTCTCAGCTACTCACAGCTTTGTACATAAACAGACCTTTCTCTGACTAGAGCGGAAAGGCCTGGTGATGTCATCCTGCTGGGTCACATGATATGCAATTCAAACAAAAACACATGCCCCCTTTTGAGCTCACAGAGCTGGATGCAGGAGGTATGAAATGAGATTGTGGCAAAACCCGTTTAATGTCCATCCATTTGGTGGTCAGGCAAGAAGCAACAGAAAACAAAGACCTTGTGACCATGACAGTTCTAGTTTGGGCTTTTTCTGGGCCCTCTCCGCCATGTGGAAGGCACTCGCGCGATTTGGGTATGAATCCATCCTTGCAGATTATGTACACACATTCAGTTGAAAACCAGAAGTTTACATATACCATACAAAAAGGCACATATGCATGGTTTTTCTCACTATCTGACATGAAATCAGAATTTTAGGTCAACTAGGATTACCAAAATTATTTATATTTGCTAAATGCCAAGAGAGGGAGAATTTAAGGCATTTTTTTAGTTTCTGCAAAGTCAAAATTTACATACACTAAGATTACTATGCATTTAAACAATTTTTGACATCCTATATGACGATGTCATGTCTTTGGAAGCTTCTGGTAGGTTTATTAGCAACATCTGAGTTAATCAGACACAGCTGTGGATGTATTTTATTGCACACCAGAAACCTACTGCTTCTGTGTGTAACACCGTGGGAAAGTCTAAAGAAATCAGCCAAGATATATCAGGAAGAGAATTGTGGACTTGCACAAGTCTGGATCATCCTTCGGTGCAATTTCCAGATACCTGAAAGTGTCTCGTTTATCCAGGGCTGTGGAGTCGGCAAGCCGAAGCCCCGACTTCGACATTTCCCAAACCTCCGACTCCTGACTCCCTCATACATGGCGCATGTTTAAGTAATACCATTTTACTACAGTAAAGTTATCAGACTGTTTATCACCTCATGAATACAATAATCAAGCTACTTAGGTAGAACAGACACTGACAAGCAAAAGGGTAACAATGTTTTGATCTTTTGAACACTTGTGGGTAGAGTTGAAGAAAAAGCTGTTTTTGTATCCAAAGTCCAGTCTGCACCAACATTGGGAATGTGTACAAGAGACCTGGGATCAGGTTTTGGTCAAGACATGCTTGAATCCGATCTGCCCAGAAGGCAGTATTGAAAGCCAAAAGGTGGATTTACCAAATACTAACAAAATAATAAAAGTTAACATGTTGATTTTTAGGAGCAAAACAGTAACAATGCAGTTACAGGAAAGAATGTGCAGAACTAAGCAGATGCTAAATACTTGCAAGTCAAATTTATGTACAAGATGGGTACGATGACTGTATATGAAATTACAGTAGCCTCATGTACAAAGCTTTAGTAGATGGTGAGATATGGAGCCTGAAAGTCACAAGTTCAAAACATTGTTAACATTTGTAAAATATATTTATTGGATATGACTTTAGAACACAAAAAAATTGTAAATATGCAAAACACTGTAGGAACATTTGTGGAGTCTCTGAATTTGTTCTGAGAAATAGTATTGCCTCCATCAGATCCTGCATACATGACCACATGTGATTTCATTATTTTCAGGCTAGAGAACGGCCTCTCTACACTAACTTGGGTTGAGGGCAAAGCGATGACCACAGGGGCAACATCTCTAACAATGTTAGAGTATAAAGGAATTGCCTCAGCCACAGTCAGGTCTGATGAATGGTTGAACTCTTCTATTTCTTTGAAAGCAAGTGAAAAATTTTGCTGAAATCTGTTTGCCATGGCATCGGAATCTTTTCACCTGGGGCAGCGCTTTGCCTGCTCCATGTCATCACTTACACTCCTCATGTGATAAGGCTGAAGATATGGGAGCAGTAGCACTGGCCGGTCCCAATTCCTGCTCTTTCAATGCATCGAACTAACTGGACCAACTTATTATATATTTTAGGAGTCTGAGTCGGTCCATTTTATAACGACACAGACTCCTGCAAAATAGGCACAGGCTGACTCCACAGCCCTGTGTTTATCTGTACAAACAAATTATATGCAAGTACAGACATGGGGATGTCCAGCCATCATACCGTTCAGGAAGACGACGGGTTCTGTGTCTCAGAAATGAATGTGCTTTGGTCCGACATGTGCATATCAACCCAAGAACAAAAGCAAAAGACCTCGTAAAGATGCTGGTGAAAGCTGGTAAGATTGTGTCATTATCCACAGTGAAACGAGTACTGTATCAACATGGGCTGAAAGGCCACTCTGCCAGGAAGAAGCCATTACTCCAAAAGAGACATATAAAAGTCAGATTAATGCTTACAAATGCACACAAGAACAAAGATTTACATTTTTCGAGACCTGTCCTTGTGGTCTGATGAAACTAAAATTGAAAAGTTTGGCCATAATGACCATTGTTACGTTTGGAGGAAAAAGGGAGAAGCTTGGAAGCCTAAGAACACCATCCCAACTGTGACTGCATCATGTTGTGGGGTTCTTTTACTGCAAGAGGGACTGATACACTTTGCAAAATAGATGGCACCATGAGTAAAGAAGATTATGTGGCAATACTGAAGCAACATCAGCCAGAAAGTTAAAGCTTGGCGGAAATGGGTTTTCCAAATGGACAATGACCCGAAGCATACTGCCAAACTGGTAAAGTGGCTTAAGGATAACCAAGTCAATGTTATGGAGTGGCCATCACAAAGCCCTGATCTCAATCCTATTGAAAATTTATGGGCAAAGCTGAAAACGTAGATGCGAGCAAGGCGACATACAAACATGGCTCAGTTACACCAGTTCTGTCAGTAGGAGTGGGCCAAAATTCCTACCAACTATTGTGAGAAGCTTGTGGAAGGATATCAAAAACATTTGATCCAATTTATACAATTTAAGGGCAATGCTACCAAATACTAATGAAATGTATGTAAACTTTTGACTTTGCAAAAAGTAATAAAAAATGACTTAAAAAATTCTCCCTTTCTTATTCTAGCATTAGGCAAATATAAATAATTTTGGTAATCCTAATTGACCTAAAACGGGTAAGGTTTATTCTGATTTCATGTCAGATAGTGAGAAAAGCATGCATATGTGTCTTTTCATATAGAGTATGTAAACTTCTGGTTTCAACTGTATATGCGTATTGTCTTCAGTGGGGTGGATGGTATATCCCAGCAAAACAATGCAACATGTCACGCGGTTAAAAATATCAGACATTGGTTGGAAGAGCATAATCAAGACTTCCAAGTAATATTCTGCACCCCTAATTTCCTAGACTTGAGCCCAATTGACCATCCGTGGGACCGGCTGGATCTCTGTATTAAATCTATGGATGCTCCTCTATGCTCCCTCCAGCAGCTGTGAGATGTACTAAAGTCAGCATCCTTCCAGATACCTTGAGTCACTTCCAGCTGCTGCTTGTGCCGCACACACAGGTTACTCTAGATAATAATGTGATGCTTTGCAAGAATATATTATTACAGAATAAGTAATGCAAACAATTACATTATCTATGTACTGTGTAATATTAGTTAAATTAAAAACAGGCCTTCAGCACTTCCTGTTGCATAGTGTTAGTGCAGTAATTTGCCAAGAAGCTGTACAATGTTTTCTCATGTAATGAATAGTAAGGAAGAAGAAATTCCACTGAGGTTCTGATCTCAGTAAACATCCCCAGTGAGAACTTACTCTATAAATGAGATTTCACATATCTGGCCATTTAAAAATAAATCAATCCATCTTACCCCTTGAGCAATGAAGACTTCATAGACACAACAAATACCAACAACAGTAATTCCTTGCTCTTTGCACAGAGTTGCAACCGCAACAAGGAACACAGCAGCAGCAATAGGAGTCCACACTATGAAAACAAAATGAACGATAAAGTTTCACTCACTATGCCAGGCTAAAGAAAGAATAAACTGGGTAAACACAGTAACAAAGTCCTAATTACTGATACTGCGAGTGAACTCCCTTTAAGCAAAGCGGGACTTAAAATGAGAAATTGAACATGCATTAAAGCAAAAAATAAAAAATAAAAACATATATATATATATATATATATATATGTGTTTTAATTATAAAAACTGCAAAACATTTACATACTGCCCAGCTTGTCTTTATAAGACAGACATAAAGAGGCTCTTTAAAAACTATATTATTTTGTTTCCAGCTACCTATACTGACCATGAACCTGGTGGGTCTCCAGCACTGTATCACAATAAGGCTTCTATTTTCCCACATTTAAAGTGCTCTGTCCAACTCTGCAACCACAACTGCACAATTAACTATTCTCATCTATCCAGGGGACAGGTGATAATTGGCTGACTGCTGGGGATCCCATCAAGCACTAAAATGGGGCTCTTAGTCTGCTCTTCCTTCCTTGAAGCATTCAGGAAGTATTTAAACAGAGCAGCAATCCAACATGTGCAACAATTCAAAACGCTTTGGGATTTAGAAAGATAAGAAGAAAATACTTAAAAATGTGTTTACCTAAAAAATTAACCTTTAGCAAAATATATTAAAGAGACAAAAAGAAAAACACACAAAAAAACACAGGGCCAAAAGAAGCCAAAGAAGGAAAAGAGACACAAAACTCCAGCAGAATACAGTCCGAGGGATAGATAATTCCATAACAAGTCCCTACTAGGCCTCATCTGCCCTTCAAATCAAAAGCGGGGTGTTTGCCCCAACAAGGGCGTCCCTGGCCAGAGTCTGTCCCTATACTAATCTATCCCTATACAAAACCATGTCCCAACATGTTTAAGTGTCCCATTCACACGTCCTCAGGGGACTGAGGACCGCCTCTTATAAACTGCTGCTCCTCGTGGCTGTAGGAGAAGCAGCAGTCTATAGGAGGCGGGACCCACACCTAGACAGATGCACATCACTAACGTCTGGTGTCTAACCCTGACGCCGTTCGTGCCTGGTAGTCACCATGGGACACAAGGTTTGACTAAGTAAATGACTATCGTTTGGAGTTATGGATAGTTGCCTATATCACCTTTATATTCCCAATGAGATTTAGCCTGGGACTGTGTAAATTACAGACATAAGGTTGTACCTGGTTGTATCTGATTAATGGCAGTCTCTGGGATTGTATGAGTGATTTCTATGTGGACTGTTTTATCTTGAGCTACCTATCTGAGGTACTTATGTTGATGCTAATTTGTATCTATATGATGATTACTCCACAGTATATCTTCTTTCTCTAAAAGGACCTTATTGTTGGTGAATAAACTTGATAGTTGGTTACTATTTGTGAGCCTTTTTGGTAATGTATCACTCTAAAGCCCAGATTGTCAAAAAAATGGTCTTAATCATATACTACTTTCTATACTCTGTGTTACTATTAGCACATTAATCTTTGTCATTTTCCTATATCGGTCCCCTGAGGATGTGTGAATGGGACAAACATGTTGGGACATGGTTTGTATAGGGACAGGCTCCGTTCGGGGGGACGCCCTTTTTGGGGCGAACATCCCGCTTTTGATTTGAAGGGCAGATTAGGCCTAGGAGGGACTTGTTAGGGATTTATCTACCCCTCGGCCTCTATTCTGCCGGAGTTTTGTGTGTCTTTTTCTCTCCTTTGGCCCTGTGTTCTTTTTTGTGTGTGTCTGTGTCTCGCTTTTTAATACAATTATTAAAGGTTAATTTTTTAGGTAAACACAATTTAGGTATTTTTTCTTGTAGATTTGATTGTGTATTATTGGATACTCGTGTACATTTGAGTGTCCTGGGTCAGTTTGTGTTTTTTCTTTGGATTTAGAAAGATACCCAAATATAGAACTCCTAACAACCCACCCCCAATTTAAACAGTGGGATGTTTTCTGAAAATAGATGATCTTTCAATGCCCCACTATTAAGGTGGTGTTCTGGGACTGATTAATGCTCATTTGGGCCAGAACTAAAAATTGAAGACTCAAACTTACATCGTGGTTTCTTCACTCCCGGCTTCTAGTGCGTTCATCCCATAGGTAGCCAGTGAACATTCATCGTTCACATGACCGATGCAGCCAATCGGAGGCCACAATGTCATCTCCACATGACCCTTGTGGCTTGTTTTTGACTGCACCTGTCAGGTGCATGATGTCAGTTCACTGAATTGAACGGGAGAGTCTTCTCTTCTATTCTATTTCTGTTCATGCCAGACAGACTAACGAGAATTCGTCAACTCCCTGAACACCCCTTTAAGTATACATTGTCTAAATACTAACATCCCTCAACCCACAAATCAAAATAATATCACAACGTCAGTCATCAGAACCAAAAACGCCCTGGAAGAAGATGAGAGGCAAAACCCAGGGTCGGGCGAACAGCTGTTTTAATTGACCCTATGAAGTCTATTCACACACTGCTTTTTGAAGTATCCAAATAAAGAATTTTCTTGGATCATTAAGGCTCTGGTTGTCTGCACTATTTTTGTGCCTTTATGGTTTTAGGCATACTGAGTTTTTACAGGAATAAATAAGAAAATCCATTTAACAGCGATACTCTAGAAACTTCATTTAACTGTTGTGTAGAGTCTCTCCCCATTTTATTACTTTATCTCTGACCGGTCTTTGGGGCTTCCTAGCTTCACTTTATTAAGGGATTGCAGCAGCGGTTATATGTTTATGTATGTGCATTCATTTAATAATAGCACAGAGTTCCTGGTGACCCAACAAATTCATGGACGCAGCTGAACACTTGATTCTTCATTTTTAGGCTGGGAGCTAGAAGCATACAAGCTACATGTTGTTGAATGGGGCAGAAACATTTTGTTCCAGTTTTGAATCTTTCTAAATTGATCAAATGTTGTAAAACAGTATAAACACTCTTCCAGACAGCCAACACATACATCCACTCAAGTGCTCAACATTCTGTATATTTGTATTCCTTCAGACCAGCCTCTCTTAATAATAGAGTTAAAGGGAACCTGTCACATAGTTTATGCCCCCCGTGCTGAGGACAGAACAAGGTAGTGTCAGACCTGCTGTTTCCAGCGCTGTGTCCCTTATTCTGGAAGATGCTGTCGTTTTTGCGTATTTAATGCTCAAATCTGCAGTTCAGTCAGAAAAGTAATTAAAAGAGTCAGTTTTTTCAAACCTCGCCTACCTGAGGCTATCGCCGCCCACCACAACTGATAAACCTATTACTTTGAATAGGTACAAACATGTGAATAACTCAGTGGGCGGGGCTAGCCTTTGGTTTGAGGGGTAAACGCTCTGAAACTACAGCATCTTACAGAATAAGGGACACAGTGCTGGGAACAGCAGGTCTGTCACTAGCTTGTGCTGCCCTCAGCAAGGGGGTATAAACTATGCGACAGGTTCTCTTTAATGCTGCACTTATCTAGGGACAGAGGAAGGCAAAAATAAACAGCCAGGCTACTACACAAGATCTGGTGGACTGTGAAGGTACAAATGACAAGTGTGCAGTGACAGGAAGATATGTTAACACTCTTAACATTTGCTGTGACAATGAGTAAAAGTTGTCGGATTTTACAGTTGAAAACCACGTCGGACAGTGCAGTTTTCAACAAATATCTCATGTCTAATTCAGGTTGCTTTTTTCCCGTCGGATTTACAGTCAGAAAACGAGATCCATTCATGGGGTTTTGCACACTTTTTAGACCTGGAATATGGCGGATTAGTAAACGTGTTCCAAGTTTTTTTTCCACCTTTTAAAGCAGATTATGGATTACAATGTGTATTTTCTAATGAAGTCAATGGGGATGATTTTACATTTGGTTTTAGACGAGTAATGCTTGTTGTGGATTTCGACTTGCGATGCTTGTTGTGTGGACCATAAAGCCATGTTCACACGGCTTATTTGGGCGCGGATTGGAGCCGTACTGCGCGCCGGATTTGCGCTGCAGTACGGCTCCAATCCGTCCCAGTCATTACAGTAATCCACAGTTGTCATAGAGAACTTTGGATTCAGTCTCCTGTTTCCGCTCAGCGAATCCGCCGGGCGGGGAGAAAGCGACATGTCAATTATTTACGGCGCGTACGCGCCATAGATAATGAGAGTCTGTGGGGCCAGCGAGCTGCCGGCCCCACGCCCCGCTGCCGGCGTAATTGCGGGGCGAAATCCGGCCCCGCAATTACGCCGGCAATAAGCCGTGTGAACCGGGCCTAAGACTTCACCAGCACCTGCAATCTGGGTCAAACATCACAAAATACTATATACATTGTTACCTATAGAATGGTCTGGGCCCTTAGATTTGGTATACGATAGAAATGCCGCCAACAGGAAAATAGAGGAGAGAAGTTCAGCTCTGCCAACAACTCCTGTAACCTGTTGATAAATGAAATAATTTTAATCAGGCTAAAATCCACATATCGGTTTGCAATAAAGCTCTACACAAAAACAACAACAGCACACCTGTAGTACTAAAGGGGTTGTCTCACTGCAAGGATTGCTTTTTTATGTTAAAGATCTTGCAAAAACGAGTCACTTTGCAATATATGTCCATTAACAGTGTCCTACCTATTCTGAGATATCCCCTCTTGTATGGGCTGCATCAGCTCCTCAGGTCACTATAGGTACAGACCTGTTTCATCTCTCCTGATAGGCTGCCTGCGCTGGTTGCTATAGCCACAACCATGGCTTCTACTGCAGCCTAGTAGAGGCCAGTAAACACGCCCCTGAATTCAAAATGAAACTAAGAACACAGGACTGAGGTAAGATGAATCAATGTAGTGAGACAACCCCTTTAAGACATTAAAAACGATTTGTACATTCACCCTTGGGCTGCGTCCACACAGCAGTTAGCAAATACCCATCTTTAATCAGAATCCAGCCGGTATTTTGACATCTTTTCCGTGGTTTGCAGATTCGCCCGTCCCCCTCAATCACTGACATGTTCATGTCCTGCCTGAAAACCAGGCAAAATAATGAACATGTTCTAAGTTTTTCGGAACGCCAGCGGTGTCAAAAAACCGCCCAGCGGAAAATCTGTTCAGTGGGGACCATCAGCATGGCTGACAGTCTGTTTACAGACGGCTTTCATATCCATGTAAAACCGACTGAAAACCCTGCTGTGAGGACAAGCCCTTAAAACATGATTTTACACTGCATAAAATGGAGCCGCTTGCTAAATACACGGCATTGCACATGATTTAATGATCCAGAGACTCATCACAATTCAACAGGCTACAGAACAGAAACCTCCCAGCATTCATGCTTACAATATGCTAATCTGCACTGAGAGCGCCAAGTTAAAGGATTCCAGCACTCGGATATAAAAACTTGTAAGGGGCTGCAGAGTTTTTACAAAAAGAGCAACGGTATAACAATAATTCTACATCCAAAACATGTGTAACTGACACATGTTACAGTGTGCTCGGACTGGCCCACAGAGGAGTAGGGGAAACTCCCAGTGGGCCCCTGAGCATGGTAGACCTGAAGTGGTTTTTTTTTTTAATGGCATATATATTCTAAGAAAAGGCCGAAATAAACAGGAAAAAGTAAGAGGAAGATCATAGGCGGCATGTGCAGGAATTTATATTAGCTGTAGGGTGGGCCTCTAAAATAACCTCCACCGGTGGGCCCCTAGAATCAACTCCACCTGTGGGGCCTAGACACCCCAGTCCGACACCACTATTTCCCTCTAAAGCTATGTTCACACGATGTACTGCAGCGTGAACAGTACATACGCGCGTATTCCAGCAGCCTGCCGGCCCCATTGACATTCATTACTCGCAGCACGTATTTGCCGCAAGTAATGACATATCACTTATCTCCCCGTGCGTACAATACGATCGTATTGTACGCGCGGGGGGGACGAGGTGTAATCCCTAGTTTTCTATGAGGGCTATGGATTACTGTAACTTCGGCACGCATCTCGCCCGTATTAGAGTGCAAAAACGACGCGAAATGCATGTCGAAATTACCCAGTGTGAACATACCCTAAGCCAGGCATCCTCAAACTGCGGCCCTCCAGCTGTTGGGAAACTACAACTGCCATCATTCCCAATTTTATAGATTATATAAATGCATGATGGGAGTTGTAGTTTCCCCAACAGCTTGAGGGCCGCAGTTTGAGGATGCCTGCCCTAAGCGCTCCTTCTCAGCGCAGCAAGTGTGGGCGTGGCTACAGCGCATGTGGGGAGAAAACTACAGTTCCCATCATGCGTTGCTGACATCTATTCCAGGCTGTTCTCCTCTCCCACTAAAGAGCAAATGTTCACCCACTTGTACAGCTTATGTGCTCCCCCTTCTACTAAACCACACACTGTTTCTAGTTACAGTCTTACCATGCTATGCTGCTTTATAGACACAGAGCTCACCTTCCTATTGAAACGGAGCATGACTTGAAAACTACAGGCTATATCCCTTGGCAACAAGGTCTAAAAATCACATTTTAAGCCAGTAATTGATGAACAAATACATGAAAAACTACTTAAAATATTTATTATTTTATACTCAAGATGTTTACTTTGTACCACACACCTTTAAGTTTTGTATACAAGAAAACTTCAAGAATTCAGTGAAATGACATTTGACGTTGTTCAGTGACAAATCAAAAGAATTGTGACACTAATAAAGGTATAAGTAACGTAACCCAAAAGACGATCCCGCTCTAGAGCCGAATCTCTATACGAAGTTTACTGGTGAGGCTTGAGGGGGCACCCTGCTAGAGGCCGATTTCCATTGCAATCTCCGGTGGATGTCTAAGAGAAATACTACTATACAAGGTTTTGAGATGAATTTTATACATCAACTAAAAACAGTCCTTAAATTTAATATGTGCTGTAGGCTTTCAAACTCGTCAAACTTTGAAACGGACGCCAATGGGATGTTCAATATTGACGTAGAATTACAGGAAATTGCATTAAGATAACCAGTGCCAGAAGTCCTTAAAGGGAACCTGTTACATAGTTTATACCCCCCTTGCTGAGGACAGCACAAGCTAGTGTCAGACCTGCTGTTTCCAGCACTGTGTCCCTTATTCTGTAAGATGCTGGAGTTTTAGAGCATTTACCCCTTAAATCTTATTCATGAGCAGGTGTTAGCCCCTCCCACCAAAGGCTAGCCCCGCCCACTGAATAGGTAGAAACATGCGAATAACTGTCAAAGTAATAGGTTTGTCAGTTGATGTGGGCGGGGCTAGCCTCTGATTTGCTGGGTTTGGAAAAAAAAAAAAAACACACTCTGAAGGACTCTTCGAATGAAAACTGCAGATTTGAGCATTAAATACACGAAAACTACAGCATCTTTTAGAATAAGGGACACAGCCCTGGAAACAGCAGGCCTGACACTACCTTGTTCTGTCCTCAGCAAGGGGGGCAAAATCTATGTGACAGGTTCCCTTTAAACGGTTATTTGGTTAGAATCACACCGACAGCTCATCAGGCACGGTGCAGAGGGTGCCATCCAAGTCACTTTAAAAACTATTTTGAAGACACTGCTTACATCTGAAAAGAAATTGAGACAGTATTGTAACTTGTCCCCAAGACAGAACTGATATAACTACCAGGATTTCAGGTTATAGCAGACTTCTTAGAGAAGATTCGTCAATGAAGCCGAAAACCAGTCATTTTCAGAAGGTCTTCAGGCACCCTCTAGTGGTGAAGTTAGTGACTAAACTAAATGTTTGAACAAATACACTAAAAGCACTGTCCAAAGCTTATAGTCAGTATGTGTAAACGGCACTCAAAGAAATGACAATGAAACAATCAGAGGCATACTGGAACAAAACCCCCTAATAATTGACGTTGTGGCAAGTACGCACATACCATATAAGCACAATCCAGGAATGTGCACACAAAACAGCCAAAACCTCAGGAATGCCAAGATTAAAAATAGAGCCGCACTATAAATGTTATTCTGTAGATATTCTGCAGAGATTGGGGATTTACAGAAAGGTAAACAAAAGGCGCTTGAACGTTTGTGAACCTGCAGAACGTCTGCCCTTAAAGGGGTATTCCCACTTCACTGAATGGTGAGAAACAGCTCAGGGACTTCATTGTAAGAACTTTTGTAATTGACTTTTTATCAGTGTTGTACCTTACCCCAGTCTTTTTCTTCCCTCAGGAATCCCTCTCCGTCCCTATAGTTTCCTGGCCACATTCCTTATACCGTGTTTCCCCGAAAATAAGACACCCCCGAAAGTAAGACATAGCAGAGATTTTGTTGAATTCCCGAATATAAGGCACCCCCGGGAAATAAGACATAGCGGAAATCATTGCTGCTGCTCCCCATACACAGGGCCGTCCCTAAGGGTGGGCGGGTGTTCCCAAGCCCCGCTCACCCCGAGAAACGGCCCTGGGACATATTGTTGTAGCACCTGTGCAGGGAGGTCATGTGACTGATGTCACCACAGGTCCCGAACATCCCAGTACAGGAGACAGTGTACATGTAAGTAATAGAGGGAAGAGGGGGGAGAACAGAGCAATGATACTAACACACACCTCACAGGATGGCTGATGGGGCATGCTGGAACTTCTAGTTCTACAAGTCCCAGCATGTCACATTTGCCGTCCTTTGAGATAAGTCACTGCAGCTGCCATAAAATGTCCTTTACATACATATATCCTATGGTTTGTGACTCTAAACTTTAAGATAGATTATATAATGAGAGTTTCAGTTGTTTCCACAGTGAGAAATGGACGGATTTTGGAGATGTTCTTGAGGTGCAGGTGACAGGAGCGGGCAAGGGATTGGATATATGGGGTGAAGGTCAGATCAGAGTCTAGTATAACCCCAAGACACCGGGCCTGCTGCCTAGGAGAAATGGTGGTACCACATACAGAAACAGAAATAGCAGGGGGGGGGGGTTGGTTAGTAGATGGCGGAAAGACAAGAAGTCAGTCTTAGTGAGGTTTAGTTTCAGATGGAGAGAGGACATGATGTCAGAGACAGCGGACAGACAGTCACTGGCGTTTTGTAGCAAGGCTGGAGTGATGTCACGGGAGGAGGTGTATAATTGGGTGTCATCCGCATAGAGATGGTACAGGAAGCCAAATCT
Organism: Phyllomedusa bahiana; assembly: GCA_025379985.1. NCBI lineage: Eukaryota > Metazoa > Chordata > Amphibia > Anura > Hylidae > Phyllomedusa > Phyllomedusa bahiana. The sequence goes on from JAODAL010002589.1 coordinate 151,653, forward strand.
ACTGATGGTTTGTCCAATGGGGGCTGTGTACAATGAAAAGAGGAGAGGACCTAGAACTGATCCCTGAGGAACTCCAACAGCAAGAGGAAGAGGAGAGGAGGTAGAACCGGAAAATGAGACACTGAAGGAGCGGTCAGAGGTAGGATGAGAACCAAGCGAGACAACCAAGGAGGACATCTGCAACTGCCGAGCTCCTCATTCACATGCCTGCACTGGGGATTTTACATCATGGTAAAACCCCTTTAAGGAGTTCGGTCAGCATTTACTCTGCTTTTAATTCAGAAATTGTGCTCCAAATCATATAAACCTATATAAAAACAGAGTCCTGCTTCTCTACCTCGATTACATCATACTCTCTTATAAGCCTGCATTACTAACCCTTACTAAAGCAGCTCTAAGGGTTTGTCCACACCGTGTAATTTAAAGGGGTTTTGCCACGATGTAATGTTGACGTGGGATCCTCCAAAATGGGTATTTAATCACTTTTCTAAATATATGTGATTGCAGTATGAGAGAGCTACAGGCTGCCTTACCTGCCCTAAGTTACTTAAAAGCTTCTATTAGATACGACCTGACAAGAGCTGCTGGTCGGGCTTGCGCAGAGCACACTTCTTATCTGATGAGACTGAGCTGAAGAAGCTTTCAAGGCACCGGGTAGAAATATGTTGTATTGTGTTTTGTATACAGAATCCACTAGTTGTAGTGTGATTATCTGAGTAGATCCCTGCTTTATCTGATGACAGAGAACATGAAGGAGCTTTCAAGAGGCTGTGAATAAAGCTATTGTTGTTTGTATACAGAATCCACTAGTTGTAGTGTGATTATCTGAGTAGATCCCTGCTTTATCTGATGACAGAGAACATGAAGGAGCTTTCAAGAGGCTGTGAATAAAGCTATTGTTGTTTGTATACAGAATCCACTAGTTGTTTGATTATTTGAGTGAACATTTCACACGATTCCTTATGCAGGGCTCTGTGCTCTGGCTGTGTCTCTCTCAGCTCAGCATTGCTTTGTTTACATTTGCTTCTTAGCAGATAATGCACATCCTGGCAAAACCCTTTTAAGCGCTAATTTCGCCGCGTATCTGCACTTAATATGCGGCGAGATGTGCGCCGCAATTACGGTAATCCATAGCTCTCATAGAGAACTATGGATAACGCCTCGTCCCCCCGCGCATACAATGCAATCGTATTGCATGCGCGGGGAGATAAATGACACGTCAATTACTCGCGGCGATCATGCGCCACAAGAAATGAATGTTTATAGGGCCGGCGGGCTGCCGCCCCCCAGGCTTCGGGAGTACGCAATGATCAGCCTGACTCCCAAATCACCCAGTGTATTGCTGCGCATTCTGTACGCGACGTAATTACGCCGTGTGAACATAGCCTAAAGGGTTTGGGTTTCTCAGTAAGAAACATGGAAAAGCTCCTGTGCTAGAGATAAGAAATAGCAGGGATTGACCCTGCCACTGCTGCTACAGCAGAGAGGTGGTTGGTAACTAAAGAAACTTATGTACATAAGCAGGAGATGAGATCTGCTTTAGCTCTGAAAGGAAGTAAAATCAGAACAGTAATATATTTGGTAATCTTCTTTATTTATCTTTTCCTACAAGTCTACAACTAATCAATGTAGTAAGGATACCCCTTTAAATAAATTTGACGTTTTATTAAACAACAAGCCTATAAAAACCATGCATAACACAAATAATCACAGCTCTATGCACATGCATCAGCTGCAACACAGGACGGTACTCATGGTAACATGCCGAATCATACTTACAGCTTCAGTATGTATAGGATGTACAGCAAACAGCAAGGCAGCAATCAGGCTGGTTCGGTTGTCCAGAAAAAGTTTACAGACTTTCAGAAAAATCACGCACACCACAGCATGGAGGAGAAGGTTTAGGAGATGGTAGGAAACTGCATTCAGCTCACTGAACAGGTAGTTTAAGCGAAATGTCAGGACAGTAAGAGGACGATAGGATTTATGACTCCTCTCCTGAAAAACAGAAAGACATGATTCATTATACAATTATTAAAACCCACTACATATTAGCAGAGAAATACACAATTATGGCTTTCCTAAAAGGCATGACTGATGTTGAATGGGTTGTCCACCTTATAAGGTCTTTACTTCTTATGCAGATCATAGGAAATCACACAACTTTCCAATATACATGTATTAAAAATTCTGCTCCTGCACCTTCTTCATATCCATTCAGAAGCCCCTACCTAGAAGAAAAATGGCATAGCCCACATGCTCATAGTAATGGCTTCCACGGAGGACCTCGATGGATCAAAGTTATACAAGCATATCCACACAGGGAAGAAGTTTCTGAAGTAATAATTGACACCGCATGATCCAAATTATCATCATTATTATTAGAAGAGGTTTTATCATGATGTAAAATCCCCAGCACTGGCCGCTCACTGCAAGCTGGCCATGCATGTGAAGGAGGAGGGCGGCACTTGCAACCATCCTCCTCATTCACTTTTATGGGAGCCTCTGAACAGTCGGCTCTATTTGGAAGCTCCTATACTAGTGAATGAGGATGACGGCCAAAAGCGCCTCCCTCCTCATTCATGTGCATAGCCGACTCACAGCGGGTACTGGGGATTTTACATCCTGGTAAAACCTCTAACTTTTTAGTATGTATGCACAATGAAAACATGTTTTGTGGGGGAAAAGGTTTCTTTTCTTTTTTTAGTATGTCAGTGCGCTGCTCAGCTATACTCAACAGTAGTTTTTGGCCACCTCGGTTTAAAAAAATAAATAAAAGCGGTTCCAAGGCGCATTCGTAGCATAGGTACATGTTCCAAAGGTGGAACTCACACACACACTGATGACATATCGATTGATATCAATGTGTGTGGTGAGAATACCACTTGTTGGACTTGGACTGCTGCACCTCACACAAATCAGAATAGTAATGTATGTGGTAATATTTACTTTTTCCTACATGTTTAGAGGTAATCAATTAAATGGGATTACCCCTTTAAAGGGGTTATAAAGGCGTTCAAAGATTTCATAGAACACTATAAACAGCATTTATATTGAAGATAAAGATATCCCACTACCTTCATGTGTTTTCAGTTTTCATTCACGTCCTTACTAGATCCACTTTTTGCTGTGAAACTTCCCGCTTGTGGGAGGGTCAGTAGTTCTCCAGCAGCTCTTTCCTACAACTCCCAGACTGCATTGTAGTTTAGGGCTTTCCTCCATAGCTATCACTGCTGGACAATGTGCTGACATAAAAGTGTGTGATACCCTTCAGTTCTGTACTTGCGGTCATAATAGCTAGGACTCTAAAGTCACTCACTATGTAAATTGTACAGAACTGAAGTATTTTTCACAACAGCAGTACACAACCCCCCAGCTCTGAACTGCTGTCCTCTGCTCCTATTACGGTTAGTAAGTCTTGATGGCAGTGATAAACAGACAGCTCCCCCTGTAATTACTCTAATGTTTTTACTTCTATTCACTTGCCAACTATAGACTGGAATGAGTGAATGCAGCCAGATGGTTCTCTGCTCAGATCATACCCACTACAGGGGAGTGCTCATGAGTGAAGCCTGGATTCAAAGTACACCCACTGAGTGATGACAAAACGTTCAATGAGGCCATGTGATCAGTGAACGTTACATGGTTTGCAGGAGTTAGGGGGGAGAAGGGAGGACAGGGCTCTGTGCCTGGTTTTGCACAGCCGGACAGGTAGATAATTTTTAATAAGTATGAATTACAAAGTTTAATATAATACAGTTCTGATCCCTATAACAAATAAAAAGATAATCCTGGAGAACCCCTTTAACTGATATCTGAAGTCCCGTGTTAGTTGCAGATAACATCCTTCTGGATTTCTTCTCCTCCTCCACTTTTCATGGTCCTCGAGTCTCCATTCTTCATCATAGCCCACAAGGTATCCATAGACATATCCACTAAACTGATCCCTCCTCCATTTGAGTACAGACATGGTGAAGGCCTAAAAGAACACCATTTTGGCTTCCACCAGGATTAACCCTATGGACACGTTTAGTGTGTATGTCAGGAGTTTTCCTGAAACACACCAAGGAGGATGAGACTTTAGCTTAAATGGCGGTTGCAAATTTTCCACAGTAAATCCACAAACTGGATGAGGGAAGCGAGTTAAGGGGTTAGATGTCTTTTTCGTGTACATTTAGGCTGGGTTTACACATTCGGGGTGGGGGAACTGTAGTCAGATCGGCTTTTGCCTTGCATTTGCAGTAGAATTGCTTTGTTTTTAGGTCACCATTTTCGAAAATATCTGACTGCAAATCTGTCAATCCAGAGTTACAATACTAACCATCCACCCATAACAATAGAAGCATCTCATATGGATGAGAGTTTAAGAAAGGTCATCCACAAACTATGGGGAAGAAAGCGAGAGAAGATTTCAAATCTGCAGCACGTTAATTTACATTATGAATCTGCTGCAGAATTGTTTTGGCACAAAAAAAATTGCACCCCCACCTAGATATATGGGCTGTTATGGTATTGCAGACCAATACCAGACATATCCTGTGACTGGAATGGTGCCATTTTGAAAGGGAATTAGTCAAGTTTTCCTTATCTTGGACAACCCCTTTGAGAGGTTAAAGAAGCCTCATTTGTATGTTAGTCTTGGTTTACTTATTAGAGCAGTGCTGTGGCCTGATCCACATTTTGCCTCAGTTTCCCTAAACTGCAGCAGAACCGCTATTTTTTTTTAAAGCGATTTTAGAAAACAGTGATCAAGCTGCAACATTACTGCAATGTGTACAGCCAGCATTAGAATAATTAAGCATGTTAGGGTATGTTCACACGGTCAAATTCAGCGCATTTCGCGTCGTATTTGCACTCTAATAGGAGCGAGAAGCGTGCCGAAGTTACGGTAATCCAGAGTTCTCAGAGAACTTTTGTTATTCTCCACTCCCCCGGGCGCACAATACATTGTTTTTGTATGCCCGGGGAGATAATGACAGAGTAATACAGTCTATGGGGCCGGCGGGCTGAGAACTATGGATTACCGTAATTTCGGCGCGCACCGAATTTACGCCGTGTGAACATACCCGTAGAGTGGCTGTCCATCAGGATACAGCACCTGTGTGACCTTTCCCACATAACACTGCCTCGTCTACAACCTGCTAGGGGCCGATGTTTTAACCTGCCTTTGATTACCATGGACAGAATTAGTCATACGCATAACTACTCCTCTTCAGACACACAGCTGGCCTTGCAAGGTTTTAGGAGAGTATCGGATTGGGGTTTCGCGTGCATTTGTTGGAAATTTTATTTAGTTAGCCAAATGACCAACCCTTGTGCTAACATCTGAAAATGCTTTGTAAAGATCAGAGGTTATGGGAATGAGACTTACTCTTACATTCTTTAGAAATCTTCTGGCTGGAAGTATCTGCTAATGTGAGTTTATAGTTTAAAAGGATTTAATCCTTTGTGTAGTCTCTAGTGGTGATCAGTCCAATTTTATATGGAGCATTTTTAAGTGATATCCAAAATATTTGTGGAAGAAAAACAAGAAAATACATTATCTGAACTCTTGAAGAGTGAGAATTACACAACTCACCTTCTTATGTAAGCTTTAAATTGGAATAATCTGCTGAAAGGATGTCAGTGCTTAGAGTCTCACTAGATATGAAACAGTCAAACATTCATTACAATGTGTTACACAGTCTGAATAGAATGAACACATCTAAACAGTCATGAGACAGACAGTAAGAATTGTAGAGAATTATTCCACTACATATGGTGAAAATTACCAGCATAGGGAGCTCTGTACCATGGCATTCATACTCACAACAGAACAGATTTTATGACTGTTGTCACATTAAACTGATGCCCAACAACCTATCAAACTTTAAAAGGGGATGTCACACCACAAAGATTTGCTTTCAACATGTAGGGAACCATAAATAGTGACTTTTTCCAAATACATAGCTTTCTTTATTTTGCTTTGTTGAGGAGATAAGAGATTTTATCTGCTCTGAGTGTACACGGGTATCTCTGGTTACTGTCCTGCTCTTTATCTTATCTGAGAGCAGGGAGTGAAGTCACAAGGACAGACCAAAGCTTAAGAATAGACTGTTTTATCTCTAAAAACAAAGGAGATTAACTCCTTTTGATTGTTTACTTTGAGCTCTGAAGTCTTCTGCATTATAGAGAAGATCTCTTGCTCTCATGTCAGTGCAATTAGAAGAGCCATGAATACAGAGCTGATCTGTTAAGCACCGCTACAGAACCACCCAAATCCTAAGCAGGAGACAGAAGGCAGATTTTTAGATCCATATCTGATACTCATCTCAAGCAGAGCTTCAGGCATGTGAATATAGTTTAATAAAGCTACATGAAGAGGTCTAAGTGCAGATTATTTCCTATACTTCCTGTGGACATCACCTCTTCATGTGCAGTGCCTCATATTTGCTGAAAAAAACCCACATGTAACAGATGCAGATTTTGGCCCACAGCCTTATGCTTCATTCTGGCATTTGGGTGCCATAGTGCACCTGCCTAATTAATAAAAAAAGAACAGGTGCCATTTCCAAAAAATTTTAATTACTTTTATCGCGTCCATCAAAGTTTAAATTTTTTGGTTTAACAAAACCTTTTTTTCAAAGTAAAAAAATCTAAAAAGAAAGGAAAACCAGAGGGTAACCTTTTAAGGAGTTAGGACATCTCGGGCAGCCAAAGGATACACTACTCAAAAGGAAGTATTCTCAATAGCCCTTAAAGGGACGAAATGTAAAAGAAATGGGGACCTTAAAAAAGGGTATTGTCCATAAGTGTGCTTTATTTAACCTCTTAATGCCCTGCACCATACATTGATAGCGCACAAGTTTAAAAGGGCATGGATCCACCCCAAACCGGCGATGGGGTTATTACAGCTGACACTCGCCACTAGCAGTCGGGATTGTGGAGAACTATGAAACCCGCCATTTACAGGGGTTTTACCCATAGTATTTCTCCCCTTTTTCCCTCTTCAGCTTTCAATCCCTTTAAAATGGACATGAAGGAAAAAATTTAACTGCATACATGTGAAAAAGCGAATCACCATGCCTTTCCCCACAGTGTGCTCACTCTAGTCAAACAAAGGTTTGTTTATTAAAAGAGCTGTCAGTAGCTACAATGTAGGGCCCAGTGGGGTTTAAAACTTCGGCTTTTCAGCAAAGTAAATTTCCCAAAAAAAATTTAAATCCCTGCGAAACTAAAAGTGGGTTTTTTTTTTCCCCTGCACAAAACCTACAAAATTTTTTTTTTCCCTTTTTTTATTTTCCAAAATTTTGACTGGAAAGACTAAGATACACAACCAAAGGGCAGGAGTAAAAAAAGACAACAGCTGGGTTGAATTCTCGCTTTAGGTTTTAAGTTTGTGCCCTTTTTGCACCAAAAAAAAAAAACGCTCCCCAAGGGATTTTTTGGTTCTCTTTTGGGGGGCTTTTTGAAAATGTTTTTCGTGCAGAAAAGGGGACAGCCCTTAATGCTGTTCATTTCTGCCCCAGGGAAAAAACAAAAAAAAAAGCTTTCCCAAATGGGAAAACACCCTGACGCCCCACTAAAAAGCCCGGAAAAAAAAGGCATGTCCGACATGTGCGGGCCAAAAATGAGAAGCTCTCGTCACTGTCCTATCCCCCGGGGGAGCAAGATGTACACCCACAGGTCACAAAAGGGAGCAGCTAAATTTTTAACATTAGTTTTTTTTTTTTTTTTTTGTTGGGAAAAAACCTCCTTTTAAACTGCAAAATTTTTTACAAATTGCCAGTTTCCTTTAAAAGGGGTTTTTTGCCACGAAGTAAATTTGACGGGGGAAGCTTGCAAATGAAACAAACATTTTCAAACCCTTCCTTATTATTAAAAGTTCTGCCCGTTTTTTTTTTAAACTGCTTTCCTTTTTGTGATCCCATTGTTTACGGCTCTTCTCCAGGGGAAAACCCACCAGGGCTGAGAACTCCTCCATCCTGGGGGCCCGGGTTGAAAAAAGCTCAGACATCAAAATTTTCCTCTAAAGGGAGCTCTGATGTTCAAAAAACCCCAGGGCTGTCCAACCCACTCCCCCCCCTCTTGGGACTCCTTAGGGAAAATTAGTCAAACAGGCAAAAGCAAAAAAAATTTGTTTAACACAAATAAATACAAAAAAAACCTCCCCAATAAAAAATCTGTGCATTGATCGAAAAAAAAAAAAATTTCCCTGGTTTGGGCCCGCAGGAAATTTTAAAACCCAGGACCCTTCTGCCTGAGGGGAAAAACCCTTTAACCCCCTCAGCTACTCACAAAAGCTTTTAAAAAAACAGACCTTTCTTTTACTACCGAGAGGGAAAAACCTGTTGTGTCATTTCCTTCTGGGGTCAACTGATATGCTTATAACCCAAATTTACACACCCCTCCTTCTGAGCCCCACAAGCTGAAAACAAAACGTATTAAATGAAAAATCGTGGGAAAACCCCTTTTTAAATTTTATTTGTTTCATTTTAAAACAAAGATTTCCCCACAATGACAGGGAAAAATTTAAAGGGGGCCCCAGGGTATTTTTGGATTTCTACTCTTTCATTCCCTTTTCTTTGCAGTGAAAAGGGAGGGGTCTGCCATCTATTCCTTTCATAGTAAAACACAAAAAACTCACTCACTGCTTAGAGAGTGTTTTAAAAACCCAATGCCTTTTCATTTTAAATCCCGTCCTCTTTTACTCCTTAGTACTTTTCAACAAAGCAAAAAAAATAAAAATAAATCCAAATCTAAAAGAAAAAAAAACAAAAAAAAAAAAAAAAAATCTATATATTTTGGGTCATGCCCCGGGATTTGAACAAAGAACCCTTATTTTTGCCAAAGGGAGAAGCTCTAACCACTCAGCTACTTTTTAACTACTCAGATTTTTACATAAACAGACCTTTGTTTGGCAAGAAGGAAAACACCCCTAAGGGAAAAAAGGCAAAGATGTTTTGCCGGGAAACTGGGCCCGGCTTTTAAAATTCCCGGAAAAACCCAATAAAGCAAAGGAAAGGGTTTTAAAATTTTCAAGCTTACCTTTGTGAAGCCATTCAATCTTCATCTCCGTCACCCAATACATATTTAAAAGGAAAATTACTGAGCTCAGGAGGAAAAAAAGAGGATTAGGGCCCATTCCTTTTTGCTCAGGAACCGGGAAAGATAAGGGCCCTGGAAAAAATATTTTTTTTGGTTTTACAATTTTTTCAAATACTTTACTCCCTTTAAATAAAAGAAATAAAACTTTGCTATAAAATTATTTGTCGTATACTGGCTAGACTGAGGTCAAAGTGACTTTGGCTGTAAGCTCCCCTAGAAGCAATACATTCTGGGGAGAACATACACCAGACAACAGTGCATGAAAACTGGGAGACCTCTATCCCCCCGGGAAAAAACCAGTTAGGGGGTGAAAAACATGTTGGGGAGGTCCGGCAAAAAAAATTTTTAAATTTTATTTTTCACCCCGTCCTTTTTAAAAATTGGGGCCAAAACCCGCCCCCGGCCCCCCGGAGGGTCTCACAAAGGGAAACCCTTTAAAAGTTTTATGCCATTAATAAAGGAGTGACTGGGGCCCAAGGGAAGATGTTTTGGGGTTCCTTTTTTGGGGTTAGCAAAAACACTGTTAATTAGGGGTTTTCCCTTGGGGTGATATAAAAAGGGGGTGTTTCCAAACCCCCCTTAAAATAAAAAAAGGACTATTCCTTCCACAATTAAAAGGGGCAAATTGAAGGTTAGGAAAACAGGTTTTTTAAAATTTTGTGTGTCGGGGTCAAGTGTTTTAAAACATAATAAAAGTTAAGTTTTTTGTTTTTATACATTGAGAACTGATAAGTTTAAATTTTCCCAAGGGGAAAAAGTAAAATAAAGTTTATTTAAAGGGCACCTTTTTTCTCCTTTCTAAAATTCCCATTTTTTATAGACTATTTGGAGCTGCAGAAGGCTCGGGTGGGGGGGGGGGGGGGGGAATACCACACACCAATTTTTTTAGGGAAAAAAGCCAAACTATGGGGGAAAACCCTGGGGGTTTTCATTAGATTTTTTCTGACCAAGCAATGCAAATTTTGAAAATATTTCAAAAAAATTTTAAAACTTTTAAACCAAACCCCAGAAAAATTGGTGTCCCCCCCGAAGTCAAATTTTTGGGGGGAAATTTCTTTAAGGGGGTTGAAGGGTTCAAGTCTTTTTTCTCCCGAATTGCTTTACCCCCTTCAAAGACAAATCCACAGAAAAGACTGTTCCAATAACATAATACGACCAAAACAAGACAAAACATAACCCAATTTTTTTCAGCGTAACTTCAGCCATTTTCTTAAGATTTTTCCCGGAAAATTTAAAAATTTACGGGAAAGTAAATGAACAAAAATAATAAGCAACACAAGCAAATGATTTAAAAGACTAAAAACATTTATAATTCAAAAAAGCAAAAATTTTATTTTAAACTGCTTTCCTGAACTTACAGGAGTTTTCCACCTTAAAAATAAGAAAAGTCCTACAGTTAATTTTCCTCAATTTTTTTGCACTCCAAAAATTTTTTCCTGGCCTCCATGTACTTCCTGTTTCAGCATTTAGCCTGTGATTTCCCGCAGGGCCCAAAACAGGCCCCTTTTCCCCTGGCATCACAAACCCATGAAGGGGGTACTTACAAGAAATAGAATTGGGACCCAATGAGTCATGTGCCAGTTTAAAATTTAGCCGGAAGTAAAAACAAAATGGGGGGCCCTGGCTGGCAGTGCACGTGGCAAGGCTACACAGCTCTAGCTCATTTTTATTTTGGAAAGCCTCTTTAAAGCAAATACTAACCAAACTTTTCTCCACTGGATGTGTTATTTGGTGGATGTTTTAACGGGAGAACCTTCATAGTTTTTTTGAATTGAGCAAACCCCCGTTTCCCGGAAGACAGATTTTTAAAAATGAAGCCGTTGTCGCGTATTTGCACTGCCAGTACTTTTAAAGGGAATCTGTCACCCATTTTATGTTTTTTTTTTTTTTTACTTATTAAATCAAGACCCTGATCCATATTCTTTTCTTCTTAGTTTTTTTTTTTCTGAAGTAGATTTCTCAATCGTTCGGCATAATGATGGTGGGGAAAGCTTTCTTGGCTGAAAATGCTTTAACACATTTAAAGGATGCTTTTAAACACTTAGCACATAGGAGCTATGAACTGGATCAGCCCCACCGTTTTTCTATAGGATTTTTTTTCTGGGCATGGGAATAAATCATGTGCACGAGAGGGTAAACTGCACTACCCCTCTTGTGACTGGTTGGATCCGTTTTAACCTTATACACATTGGTGTCCCTTTCAGTTTGGCCCCTTTGTGCTGAAATGGCAGACTACGAAAATCTCTCTACAGAACAGGAAGTGAGACTTTTAGCCTATGGACAAAGTGAAAACTGCGGGATTAAACAAAAAGTCATTTTTTTGATAAACCAAACCCTTTAACTCCATTTTTTAGTTAAACAAAATTTTGGGTAGGAATTTTTGGTTATTTTTTTTTTAATTTTCCAGATCACCTTCAGTATTTTTTTAAAAATTCTTTAAAGTCCTGCAGTTTTCACTTTCCCCACTAAGCCTAAAAATCTCTCCCCTTTCCTGTTCTTTTTAGAGAGCTTTTCAGCAATGTGCTCATTACAGAAAACAGCAGGATCACACTGAAAGGAGACACCATTTTTAAACAAAAATAAAAAGGAACCACCAGTAACAAGAGGAGATTCACAGATCCCCTCTCCCTTCCCTTCACATTGAAAAACTCTCCTATAAAAGGGTCAGGGGGACAAAAACTGCTTAAAATCCTAGGGCATGAACTGCTAAAAAGTATCTCTCTGCGCTGTTAAAGCGTGTAATAAGAATGTTTCCCCCCAACCCAATATAGACACTGAATTTGAGAAATCCTCGGGAAATAAAAACGGCTAACAAGAAAAGAATATGGATCAGGCTCTTGATTTAATAAGTAAAAAAAATAAATAAATAATTGGCAACATATTCCCTTTAAGAATTATTTAAAAAATATTGAAGGCGATATGGAAAATAAAAAAAAAAATATTCCTAAAAAATGTTTGTTAAACAATAAGTCATGTTTGGATGACATATTCCCCTTAAACTTAATACGAGGGGGAAACCAACACTGTATAACTAATAGTTTTTTTTTAAACCCCCGATTTTGTCAAGACCCTATTCATATCTCTATCATAGAATGGGGAAGAAGTACAAAAGGACTACATAACTAGTGTCTTAGGCCATGTCTACACGGCATTGGACAAAAAAAAAAAAAAAGAACTCACTGAAAACCAAATCCTAAAAACGTTCATAAAACTGAGTTTTGTCAACTATCTTTCAAAAGCTGCTGAAAAAACACGTGCTTTTTAGCATGTTCTGCTTTTTTTATTTTTTTGCACTTTTTTTTTTATGCGTTTTCAGAAAAACGCTGAAAAAAAAAACGGATGTTTTTGTGTGCAGTGGAGACATAGCCTTAGATATTTAACACCTACCTTGAAAGTCTTGGCACACACTAGAAAACAATTACTGTTCTGTGCAAAATGTGTGAAATTTACTAAATAGCACAATTTCTGGTGTAAGTGTAAGCCAGCCATGAGGTGGCATAATTTAGAAAGGGGAAGATCTCTCCTTGAGGAGAGCACCGAACGAACGGCTTTTTTTGCATACATAACTTACAAGTGTTTTTTCGGTGCCTCCTCAAGGAGGGATGTTTTCCTTTTTTGAGCCACTCAATGCCCCACACAGCCAGCCGATCGTTCTGCTCGCACTGATAGGACAAAAACACCGAAACAGCTTGTCTCAAGAAGATACTGGGTTAGCTAAAAATCCTTTTTGCTTTCCAAACTTTGGTGGGTCAAAAGCAAATTGGGATTTTTTCAACCAACAGAGGGGGGCTGTGGGCTTTTCACACCTTTCCCAAATGCCTTTCGTGGTGGCATAATTAAAGCATACAAACATGCCACGAATTTACCCGATTATACCCCCTAAACCCGCATTTTTTTCCCCTTTCATGGGTTTCCCAAAAACATGCATCCTAAGACTATTCATAACTCTCCTACTCTATTTTACAAAAGGTTTGTGCTTAAGAACCAATCTAATGCATCCTAACCAATGCACATGTTCTCATTTACCCAGCACACTAAGAGGTCATTGTTCAGAGACTAGAGCTGACCGCAGTGGAGGACCACACATTCACATGACGGCATCTTGAAGAACTCATTTCTGAAGTCAAAAGTTAATTGTGCCTACAGCAACTTAACAGAAAACAAGAGCAGTTATATCAAAATGAGGTCATCCTATATATAAAAGGCAAAACAGCAACAAGCTGAACAACTACTAGACGTGGGAAGACGCAGAGGGCACAAAAGGTCAGGGCGCCTCAAATTGGCTACTGGTTTAATAGAAACAGTGCTCATAAAAATTCAGCACTATGGTGCTCAGTTATCAGCTAGCTCATGCACATATTAGATGGACAACTTTCAGATAGAAAGCAATCCTTGTAGTGAGACAACCCCTTTAAGAGCTTGCAAAAACAAGTCACTTTGCAATATGTGCCCATTAACAGTGTCCTACCTATTCCTAGATATCCCCTCTTGTATGGGCTGCATCAGCTCCTCAGGTCGCTATAGCTACAGACCTGTTAGATCTCTCCTTATAGGCTGCCAAAGTTAGTTGCTATAGCTACAGACCCTCTAGCCAGTAGAATCTGGTAAAGCTGGTAAACACGCCCCTGAATTAAAAAATGTAAAAGAAAAACAGGACTGCGGTAAGATGAATCGATGTAGTGAGACAACCCCTTTAAGGATATTTTATCAAGTAATATCAAACATACAGTGGTCCCTCAGAATACACTATATTTAACATGCAATGGTCTTTCCTAAGACACAATGGGGCAAATTTAGCAATACGGTCTTACTTTTAAACCCTGTAAAGTTGGACTAGACAGTCTAACGGTAGGTACATAAGACAAATTTGGGTGCCGATTTAGGAGCAGATTCAGTTCTGAATCTATCTCAGAATCATCATCCAAGCCGACTTCAATCCAATTTACATGGTTTCCGATGGAAAGTCAGTGTTATTGTTCACAGGACGCCGATTTTCCTCAGTTCCGAGAAAGAATGCCAGTCTTTAAGTTGGTATACTTTATAGTCACAATAGCAATGGCCTGACTAACATTCAAACTTTTACCGATTAAAAAAAAAAAAAAAAACCTAGACAAGAAGAAACAACACGTTATAAAATAGGTGTAGGGTTCCAGATCCATGTTACATAAGAAGGTCCAAACTCTGAAAAAAGTGAATATATTGGAAAGCCTACGTGACCCTGTTTATGTCCTAAAAGCAGGATAACTGCCCCAAGAAGGCCGGCCCCACTTTAATCGGTGGCTATCACAGCCTCAACTAATATAGATCAGCATAAGCTCAGATACGTTTAACCTTCAAAATACAATCAGAATGTTCTTCAGGGGACCAAGCAATGTGATTGGATCCAAAGATGCTGGGTTACATAATGATGGTATGCCATGATAGTTCTCAATGCATCTTACCACTTTATAGATGCCGCCAGGTCCTCCCTCTACACCAATAAACCAATCACCATTAGTAATCCACCTGTCATGTCATTTTGATATGCACTTTGGTGTTTTAACAATGCCAAATATATAAGTATGAATGTGCTATGGAAACCAGCAGTTCCCAACATTGAACTACACGTTAACAACCATGACTGCACATGCCTGGATACTGTGCATACACGCATGCGCTATAGAGATGCATAGTTCTAGATGACAAAAATGAAATATAGGTAAAGGATATTGACCGCACACATGCCAAATGTCCAGTTGACATATTTATGAACGCACTATGAATACCCGTAGCTCTACAGATAAAAGAAACTTAATCACATGCGCCAGATTACTTGTGAAGCCGAAAAACTATATCAAAGTTTTAGAAGTAAACAAAAGTAGGTTACCATTAAGGGTATGTTCACACGGAGTCATGTGGCATGTACCTGTGTGCACTGAAAGACGCCGTTTTTTTATAAGAACGTGCTTAAAAGACTTATTCTAAAGCGCTGGGGGGGGGTGGGGGGGCCTTTGGACAAATTCACTCATTATTCCTGCCACGTATACGCCAAAAAGTAGCGACACGTGGCTCCTTTCCCCCCGCTGTTCAATATGTGGCAAGGAAGACGGCAGGTAATCATAGCGCTGCATTTTTTTGGGGGTAATTTCACATCCCCTTAAAATTGGAATAAATTTAAACATTAAAAATGTATTTCAAATTGGTAGCAATAAAAAGTACACTTGCGCTCGCAAAACAAGCGCTCTCAATCAAGTATGTGGGTGTTCGTGCAAAAAAAAAAAAAAAGGTATTGGTCGCAGAAAATGGCGCCACAATACAAATTTCAAATATAGAAAACGTTTGGAATTGTTTACGGTACCAAAACACAACGGAAACGGTATTGCCGAATGCATATCAATTGAAGACTGAACGCAATAAAAACCAAAACTTTCATGGCGCAAGAACATTTTGTTCACATTTTGCCCCACTTAGAATTTTTTTACGGTTTCCCAGTATATTCTATGGCAATTTGAATAACTTCATTAGAAAGTACATCTTGTCCCGTAAAGTAAAAACCCTCATTTGTCTATGTAGAAGAAGGAAAAAAATAAAAAAAATAAAAAAGTTATGGCTCTGGGAAGGCGGGGAGGAAAAATGAAAATTAAAAAAAAAAAAGCCTCTGCAATAAAGGGGTTAATAAAATTGCAGGTTTTTTAGAATTTCCCCCCACTAAATAATATAATCCGAGTAGCTTCTCCTACTTTATAAGCTGCTGCCTACTAATCAGATTGCGTGTTTTACATGACCGATTCCTATATACGGTTACAATATTCTGCTCTGCTCTTCATGTGCCAGGATAAGCTGCTCCTTTGGGCATCAGCCGAGGTTGGCCCCGTTTTCTTCCCCATACATTTTGGATGCATGACCCAAAGAAGCTTCTATCCTCACACTAGAAAGTGATTCCCAGCAGCTCTGTCTGTTATATGTATGGACTTGCTTTATCTGGATTAGTCATCCACTTTATCTTTCATATGTTGGATTTACATTATGGGGCTTCAGAGCCAATGATCAGTTTTCTATAGAGTTATGGCTTCAACACACAATGGTGGTCTCAGAACCAATTAATATTGTATGTTGAGGTCCCACTATAATCCTTAATAAATCATCAATTTGTCTGTTTGGTTTAAAAAAAATCAAAAACATTACCAAATTTAAGTTGCTTCGCAGTGAGGGAAAAAAACAAAAATACAGCACGCAACATAAAAAAAAAAAAATAGTCCTTATCCACCTACAAGAGTTACACAGAAAGAAGCTGTTTCTTCCATGTGGCTTGTACAATAGACTATGGTGCCTTAGGTCTTGTTCACACAACAGGTTTTTCTGTTAAGCATCCATGACAAAGTTTTGAGGTGATATCCTCAGATTTCCACTGTGTATTTTCACTTTGTATGTGAGGCTGCTGAGGTTTTGGGCACATATTAACCCTTACTGAAAGGAACTAATCTGCAGCCCGTCTACCCACATGGAATCTGTGTCAAAAAATGAGGTTACTTTTTTGCCGGTGACAGATTTACGAATTGCATACGAGACGCAGATTCTAGGCATAATGCATGTGGATTTTCACAATTCTATGTAAAAATCTGTCATAGGAGCAGAGTCTTGCATATTGAGTACATGAAGTACCCATTAGTCGATAAAATGCGCTCTCTACACCACCAGGTGCCATCACACAGGCCTGGTACATAATGGGCCACAATAAGAACCTCTGTAAACTCGCAAGTATTAATAGGTGAAGCACACTTAAAATCGTGTATTTTCCAAATTCTACATATTGCATATTTGTTGTGGATTTTCATTGTGGCCTTCATACACATCACCTTTTGTTTATCCCCTAAAGCATGGGTCCCCAACCACCGGTCCGCGGACCGGCACCGGGCCTTAGCGCGACTGCTGCCGGTCCGCGGCGCCGGCTACACATGATGCCGACCGCCCGGTGACTTTAGTCCAGGCGGTCAGCGTCTGGTCTGCGCGGCCGCTGTAATCCAGCCGCGCAGACCTAGCAGCTGCATTACAGGGAAAGCAGGAGCGGTGTATTACCGCCCTGCTTTCCCTATTGCTGTAGTTGCAGCGCTCACTGAGCTCCGCATCCACAACGATGAGCGGCGCAGGGAGTGTGATGAGCAGTGACGTCACACCCCCCCGCGCCGCTCGCTGCTGTCGGCTGCTGGGAGGAGGAGCTCGGCCGAGAATCCGGGAAAGGTGAGTGACTGCTTATTTTTTATTTTTTTTTAAATAATTGTCCTGGCTGCCGACCGGGGCCAGCTACGCGTCACTACCGGGGGGCAGCTACGCGTCACTACGGGGGGCAGCTACGCGTCACTACGGGGGGCAGCTACGCGTCACTGTCACTACTGGGGGCAGCTACGCGTCACTGTCACTACTGGGGGCAGCAACGCGTCACTGTCACTACGGGGGGCAGCTACGCGTCACTATCACTACTGGGGGCAGCTATGCGTCACTACTGGGGGCAGCTATGCGTCACTACTGGGGGCAGCTACGCGTCACTGTCACTACTGGGGGCAGTCTACGCGTCCCCGTCGTCACTACTGGGGGCAGCTACGCGTCACTGTCACTACTGGGGGGGCAGCTACGCGTCACTGTCACTACTGGGGGCAGCTACGCGTCACTGTCACTACTGGGGGCAGCTACGCGTCACTGTCACTACTGGGGGCAGCTACGCGCCACTACTGGGGGCAGCTACGCGCCACTACTGGGGGCAGCTACGCATCACTACTGGGGGCAGCTAGCTACGCATCACTACTGGGGGCAGCTAGCTACGCATCACTACTGGGGGGCTATATTTATTATTACAGGGGGCATATATCTCTATAATGACAGAGCTGATTACATATGTATATTTAATACAAGTATAAATGCTGACCGACAGAGCAGATACAATATTACTGCAGACGATTATCGCTCGTGGGTCAGTATTATAAATAATAGTGCCCCACAGCGCTGACAATCATCTCCAGTTAAAAATACTGGTTACCCCCATACTATACCCCTAAAGACACAGTATGCACTTTATTGGGGGGTTTTTTGTGTGCGATTCTAAACATACAAACCCCGCCCCTAATAACCATGCCCCACTGGGCCGTGGAAAAATTGTAGTGCATTAAACCGGTCCCTGGTAGAAAAAAGGTTGAGGACCGCTGCCCTAAAGGACATTGCCTAAGTCTTGTGTTTTTTTTCCTTTCTTACAGTCTCCTTACTTTTTCGGTCACTGTATCCATGAGAATTTATTTCTTAGGGTACATTCATACAGCTGTTTTTTTTCAACTGTGAAAAAGCATGGAATCCACATATAAAAACTGATTTTTGGGCGCAGATTTGTGGTTTTGTAGGTGGATTTTAGCCTTCACATACTACATGAGGATTCAGTGCCACATCTGCCCAAATAATTGACAAGACTGTTCTTTTTCAGGGTTGAATGTTTTTCAGTGCTGAATGGGAAAAAAAACCAAACATGTGCTGTGATGCTGTTTTACACACTGTTTCAGTGTGGAATCTGCATCGGAAACAGTGTCCATAATAGCAGTGTGCACTTACCCTTAAGCTTGGCTCATATCCGTTTCAGAGGTTCAGTTCAGAAATGTAACCAGACCAGTTTTAGACCAGACTCTTTCCACAACTACAAAAGGGTCAATCGGGTTCAACCACGGTGTCCATCATGTTACCGACCCTGCATAGTTTTGTGTTCTGTCATTCCCGATGGAACTTGTGACGGAGGTTCTGAACAGAATTTCCAACAAAAGTGTTAAAGTGCCTTAAAGGGGTTTTCTCGTTACAAAGACCCCTGTCTGGGGGCAGTTTCCCTGTACGCCCCCAGACAGGAAACGCCCCAGACCCCCCCCCCCCCCCCGCGCCGTGATTGGCTGCCTGCACACTGTGTTTACTCCCCTCTGAGCTGTTAAGACTGAAAGTAAAACCAGCTATCTGAGAGGGCTGCTGGCTCTATACTCATCTCCAATCGCTACGGTGAATGACCTGGGTAAGTACTGACCGTTTAACTAATAGATCCCTTCATATAACACAGTCTTAGGTCCCGAGTTCCCTCCATGTAACACAGTCATACAGCCTCCTGCCTGATAACAGAGGAGGAGGGGGAGCAGTGTGCATTCCTCACATGTGTTTCTTCAGTTCAGGCTTTGTGTATACCTGGTTATAGCCCAGCAAGGAGCTTGCGGAGCCTGAAGGCTCTGCAGACACATGAGAACACTCCAGGAGGCTGCATAGCTGTCCTCTACAGACAACCTTCCCTTCGCCTGCTTCACACAGAATGATGTCACAGCTCTTCAGTGAGCAGAGAGAGATGCCTGACAGGAGAAACACGCCTGCCGAGAAAAGAGACTCCCCCCTGCATTTCAAATTCAATCTCCTAGAATTAACTGAAGAGCACGAACACTTCAAACGATAACACCCCTTTAAAAGGGTATTCACCATTTAGTATCACAGCCAGCTTTACAATCACACATGCTATTTAGGGCAGGCATTGACATCAGCCGTGCTTCTCCTAGAGCTATTTCTGTTAAACTGACGAGTGCAAGAGATTTATAAAGTATAGTACTCAGGCTGCAAGGCTCTAAAGGGTGTTTACTTAGCTAAATCCCTTACTAGAGATTAGACTCTGCAGGAGGTACACTCACCATTGACAGTAGCTTAGAGCAATGAGAGATAAGGGAGAACAGGGATAGATCTTCGTAACCAGAGAAATGTGTGGGCTCTAAGAAGAGCTAAAATGTTATCACTTGACAAAGAATTTAGAAATAAAAGCCTTCAATTATCTGCCCATACATGTTAAGAGCTCATCATAGTAGTCAAAAAATAGTTTTTTGTTTTTTTTTAAGGGGGGGGGGGGGGGTTATCATCTGGCTGTTTCACAGAGCCTGCTATTTGCAGTTCCACTTCCTGTTCAGGCGATGGGCGGTTCTACAGCAGACATGACATTTCAGCTCTGCTATTTCTAGCTGAGCCTGTTAGAGGGATACTGGTGATGGATGGGTTTTATTAGCAGGGCACAAAACTACAGAGCTCTAAAGGGTGAACGTTTGTCAGCAAGAAAGACACAAGCTCCTGACAAGACACAGCAGGGAGTGACGTCACCATCCTGGCCACTGCCGCTACAGAGAGGTAGTCGGTAACATAGGGACACTTCTGTAAACAAGCAGGAAGTAAGAACTGCTTTAGCTCTGAAGTGAAGCAAAATCAGAACAATTTGGTAATTATTTTTTATTTATCTTTGCCTACTTGTTTAAAACCAAGCAATGGTGTGAGAATACCTATATTTATGGAATTAGCTGTTTATTTAATTGCCATTTTAGAGTGTTTTGCAGCCTATTAGACCCTGAGCTTAAAGGGGTGTTTCCCAAGACTTTTAAAAACCTCCCTACCACTATGCCTAAATAGAAAACTGACCCATACTTACCTCTCCCATCACCACCAATCCAGTGCTGCCAGAGCTAATAAAGGCTTTTGGGTAACATGGGTACTCCTTGGGTACCATGTCACTTTCATGGATCACATGATGCAGCAGCCAACCACTGACCTCTATGGTCACATGTTGTAGATGTATATATGCAACTGTTGAATTTATCATTTTAGCACAGGGGTAGGAGGGTTCCTTAAAAAAACCCTTTAATGGACATGGCAGACCCAGGGGCAACTGTTTGCACCCAGCCATTTGCCTCATGGAAGCACCTCTGGGATAACAAAGAGCACCACTAACCCCTGAAAACTATTTAGAAGCCACCATCAACCATGACTTCAGCATTTGAGCGATAAAATGGCTGTTGCAAATGGACAACTGCACGTTACAGCTGATATCCCCTGCAAATGAAGTGGGCTTAGCTCGACCCCACACCATGATAGCACGGTGTGGTGCAGGAACTACCTTCTCAACTACTCACCTTCGCACCCATCACAGACTGATCACCGCCTACTCCCGAGACGCAGGTGCAGCAAACCGCCGGCCCCATAGACATGCATTACTAATAATGACATGTCATTTATCCCCATGGCGCGTACAATACGATAGTATTGTACGCTCGGGAGGTCGCGACGAAATATGCGGTGAAATGTGCCCCAAAATAAGCCGTGTGAACATATTCTAAGGCTCCAGCAGTTGTCCAGTCTTAGTTTGCTTGCAGTAGGCACGTGACTGCTGCAGCCAATCACTGGTCATGTCCCATTCACTACGAACTGGAAATAGGTGAATAACCCCTTTAAACACATCAAAGCTTGAGTCAGGATCTAAAGACACCTGACATAAGACATTTTTCATGTAAAAAGGAACCACAATACTAGTGAAGCACAACTACACACAAGAAGAAAAAAAAAAGAAAAAAAAAAGTTGGCGGCCACATCTACAGAAGCTAAATTAGAATTGAATGATTTTTAATTTGGTAACCAAAATCATTACAAGTTAAAAACATTTACATGAATTCACCACAGCAGGAGATAAGCCATTGGCAAGCTTGAACCCTTTTCCTTATATAACCGTTCATCAAAAATTCTTAAAAATTAGCCTTACCAATTGTTTTAGGGAGCTCTACAGTAAGGGGCCGTTCACACGGCACAGTGCAAATACCAGTCGGAGATCCCGAATGATATTTGCACTGATTTGGGGCCGTGCACATGACCTCAGGGACACGGCTTTTCTCCCCTCCCCTCCCTTAACATAGACTGGGCGGAAGAATGAACGTGTTCTATGTTTTTCAGACCGAAGGCGGTCTAAGAAACCGTCTGGCGGAAAATCCATGCAGTAGGGACCGCAGCACGGATTTTCCATTAAGGTCCGTATAAAAGTTTGGCAGACAGTTTACAGACAGCTTTCAAAACTATAAAACGTCTGCGAAACAGTGCATTGGGGACAAGCCCTGTTTTTATGCTATCTTGTTCACACAGCATTCAAACATCTCTCCCCTGATGAAGCCGCAGCAGTGGTGAAACATGTTGGGGATGTTAGGACATAGATTCTTTTAAACACAGCATACGAGATCCTTATCAGCTTTCCCACTGCAGGGGTTAGCTGTAAAAGAATGATCATTATTTGAATTAGTATATAGAGTTCAAGTCAGATCAAATATGCAGGCAGATAGCAATTCACTTCGCTATGTAGTATTTAAGCATGTATATACACAGAACCTGAGTGATATTTCAAATCGGTAGTTAGCAAATCACTGTGCAGCAGTGGCTAGATAGTGACCATATATATGTGACTAAACTCTAATAGTGTATAAAGTCTATATATTATATATATATATATATATATATATATTTATATATATATATATATAAATATATATAGCGCCCGATTGAGAACTTTAAAGTAGTTAGAAAGTCACTTTCCTATGTGACAGTGAGCATGTTTGTGAGGTTGAGCCTTGACTGATGGTGTTTATAGGGGCTGAAGCTTGCTGGTTAGTTAGACAACTACCTTTGTATCTACTGGTGAACTAACCTGTGAAAATAGAATAGGTGGTAGTTCACAGTAAAAGATGAACTATGTCCCAATTAGGCAGCGGCTGGAATAGGATTTTGACGGTTAAATTCACCTCAGACGAAGTTGTTTAAACAGCCCCTATAAGAAAAACACTGAGTTTTTTTTTTTGTATCTGTCTCCAAATCTGATTTGGGTAACCAGCTACTGTGGGAGCCAAACAGCATAAAAACAGTTACTGTACAGATCTTGAGCTGTAATGTTAAAACAATTGGTAAAGCTATTTTTAAAGAATTTTTGATTTAAGGTTATATAAAGATTTTTTTTTTGTGAAAGAAAAAAAGATTCAAGCTTGCCAATGGCAATTTTTTATTTTTTTGTTAATATATACACACAATTAGCCCACTTTTTGTACATAAACTGAATGTCAGAAATTCTGTTTTACATCTATACTGTATTTGCGCAGAAGGGCTCCAGAGCTGAGAAAGGTTTGCTTGTCAACTAGAAAGGAGGCATGACGAGACAGACATTACATTGCTATGTTCCGTATGATGAGCTCCAACAGTTAGGGGCCGTCCACACAGCCTTTTTGGATCCATTTTGGATCCGAAAATCGCATCGTCGATCGGATCCAAAATGCATCCAACATGCAGCTGCATGGTTGGATGCAGCAGGATCGCACCCTACAGTTTTAAATAGGGCGCCTGCTGTGTCTTTTGGATCAAGAATTGACAGGCCAATTCTTAGAACGGATCCGAAAGACGCAATTAAACACGCTTCGGCGATCATTCTTGTGAGCGCTGATGCGTGTTTTATATTGAAGCAGTGTAAAAATCACACTGCTATTTGCTAGATGCATGTTTAGGTCCGACAGACAGATCCAAACACGCATCTAATAACGTATGTTCACATAGACTCAACACGCCGTGTGAACAGACCCTTATAACAAACATCTCAGACTAGACACGAACAAATTCTGCAAGCCTGTTATACAAGAGAAGCTGGTCAAGCCCAGAAGGTTAGAGCTCAAGGGGTAAACAAGTATTTCTAGTTACAACCTGCAAGGCGTAATACTCACCACTATATGATGGCTTGTGAACTGCACCAGATCAGGGAGGATTTCACACAATTTGGACTAAACATGGGGCACTTTTATTATGACAGTTCTAGCAGAACTCTGGTGCCGTCCTGGCACACATGCTTGGCACTACATTACTTACATGTTTTAGCGACGCGGCCTACAAAGGGGCTTTGGCTTCACAGAAAGTGATGTAACCAGACAGAGCACCATGCCCTAACATTCTGGCACAATTGCTGGCTGAAGTGAGGCCCCCTAATAAGTGGCATGAAGGTAAATAAAAGGGTTTTAACATGTGGCAGATTTATGGTACAGCACGAGCCACGGCGAGAAGCCTGGCACATTCTGTCTAGGTTTGTATAAAGCATTAATAAGTGATGTCATACAGAAGGTTTATCTTTTGTTTCATTGAAGCAGAACCCATCTTTGTAGTGAACAGGAATAGAGAGATGCCCAATGTACTGCTGGAATACATTGCTCCCTCCTCACCAGGTAATCTCTACTCTATGCAATTTCACCTTCTCCCAGACCTGTGACACTTCCTGAAGGAAGAAAGCACATCCAGTCTAGTTTGGGCAAATATTGGATTTTTTTCTAACTAATAGCCATCCTAGCGTGGTCAGTATATGGCATGTCTTATAGATGTGATCTCTCACAATGTTCTCTCTGAGCAACTTGTTACCAATTTCCCTCCATTCTAGCTGTATGAAGGCAGTAAACATGAACATTTTGTGTATACAATAACAACTTGTGTACCCGATACACCCCCGACCCACAATGTGGTAAAATAACTGTATGCAAAAGATAAAAACATTCTAAAATACTAAATCAAAATACAGGTTGCTCTGCTTAAACAACAAGCCTATTGTATAGATCAGCCATTTCTAGGGTCTCCATTACCCAACTATTAGAAGTGATCATTCAGTTGTCTACAGACCTTTAGCTTACTTCTATACTTCATTTGCTTTTTTTTTGGTTTAGACTATTCAGCATTATTTTTGTTGAGCAGGGCACTTAATAACCCACCCACTTTTCTGGAATTTCCACACACACCCCCCCACCCAAACTTTTTTGTTACAAAAGAATATTTCCTTTCGTCCCCTCTCTCAGTATTTTTGCCTAAAGGCAGGTAGGTGGCCCTGAAAGAAGACTCAGATTTCTGTGGAAAACATAAGTCATGAAAAAAAAAAAAAAAAAATTACACAAATATTAATGAAAAAGGAACAAAGTGTACATAAAAATATGCAACCAAAAACAACTTTGAGAAAAAAAAAAAATGACTGCATGTTTCAACAAAAAAAAAAAAAAAAATAAAAGCCCAAGGACGCTTGTTCAGTCACGTTTGCAGAGGTATTTATATCTCCCTTCTAGATATCAAATCAGCGAGTAACTTCTAGATTTCAGCCAAGTGTACCACTGAGCCATACAACATCACAGGTGACCACCTACGATTTAGCACGCACAGACAGGCAGCGCCACGTAAAAGAATCCTGAAATATGTAAACCACCATAGCTGGGCAATATTCTGGAGGAACCCTGATGGGATCCTGCACCACAAAACCTTTAAAGTCTCCCCTCCTGTAACTAGCGTACAACACAAGGGAAGGGGAATGAACTTGATCGGCTCATCCTGCCATGTCCCAGAAACAAAAGTACATGGCCAAGGTAAGCCAACTATGGCAGCCCCTGCTTCCATCTATAGAAGACTCATCTATGCTTGACAGGTTTAGAAAGGAAGCCTTGATGAAGGGCCCTTAAAGGGGTTTTGCCACGATCTCATCTCATACCTCCTGCATCCAGCTCATCAGCTCTGTGGGCTCAGAAGGGGGCTTGTGTGATGTGTTTGAATTGCAGATCATGTGACCCAGCAGGATGACATCACCAGGCCTTTCTCTCTAATCAAAGAAAGGTCTGTTTATGTAAAGCATTGTGAGTAGCTGAGAGGTAAAGTTTTTGCTTCATAGCACAAAGGTCCTAGGTTCAAATCCCTGCAGGAACCAAACCTTTGATTTTTTTTTTTTTCTTTATCAATGCACAGACCTGATTGAGGTTTCTTTTTTATTTATTTGCACTGTTTGACTAATTACTAAGAGCACAGAGGACGGGAGTAGAATGACAGCACCTGGGGTTTGAACACTCAGTAGCTGCCTGAGAGGAGAGGTGATGTCTGAGCATGTGCGACCAGGACTGAGGAGCTCTCAGCCCTGGTCGTATCCCCTGGAGATAGCTGTAAACAATGGATCACTAAAGGAGCAGCTAAAACAAAAACAGTGCAGAATTTTTAATAATAATGAATGGTGAAAATGTTTGTTATTTCATTTGCAAGATTCTCACGTCAATATTACTTCATGGCAAAACCCCTTTAAAAGCCTCCAATTCTTGCCTTCACCTCATTAAAACAAGATGATCTCATGGTCCAGATGTCACCATGGAGGATGAAGACGAAAAATATTTCTTCCACCATCTCAGATGGTGTAATACACGCCGAATGCTGCAGTAATGCATGCTAGATGCTGTTGTCCCGATTCCTGGAGCGATCGCCTCTTCTACAGCCCAGGGAGGATCTCCTCTCCCCTTTGGTCAGACCCTGACGTGGAGGCATGTGTGTTATCTCTCATCTTTCCCTGAAGACGCCGTGATTTCACAACAGAATCTTGTGCACATTGGACCAGATGCAGAATAAGGCCACATTCACATGGCCTTTTTGGCCCATTCATGAAATCTGTTAGGATACTGTAAACCTTTAACCCACCGGATACCGTGGTGTGACCACTGACTTCTATAGGGCACACAGTCCTAATTGATTAGGTCTGCCCTATTTGGTGAACCGGTACGGTTTCTGCACCACCACCAGTACACACTCCACTATAGTACTGTGGCTCTTCTGCATACTGGTGTAAACTGGTTTTTATCCTATGTGCAGTTATCTATGAAGCAATTGCCCCCTCATGGATAGTTGTGCGAGCGATTGTTCATCAGTATTCTGCACGATGCAGCTTCTCCCATTTAGCACTGGGGTTTTCATTGCCTCCAACTGGGCATGGACTTTTAACCAGTCTCTATAGCTGTTAGTATGGCCAAGGTTCCCATGATTTGAAGTAAAGAATGTCCCATTTTTCTCTGGGTTTCTGCACGTAACATATAAGCGTGGCCAACCACACTCTTGTGTCCGTACAGAAACTGTACACATTCATCAAAAAGGACCAACACTGTTCAATTAGAATTACATTTGCCCTATGGAATTCAATGACCCTTTTATGTCATCCATCAGAATACTGTAAGAGTGTCACAAAAGGGAGACAAAAAGGCAATGTGAATGGAGCCTAAGACCTGTGCACAACACTCATCAGGTGCTGTGCGAGTGTCTTGGAGAGTATCCCGCCAACTACCCCAATATCTCTTCATTCAACAGGTCAGACACTTTCAAGTGAATCTGATATGTTCTCTCAACTGCCCCTACAAGTGGGGACTATTGTACATGCTGCACAGCACCTCACACTCCTGTGTAGCATATACTTAGAAACCATCACCATACAACCATTAAGCTGCCCTCCAGCCTCATAGACCTTCATCTTCTTCCACACCAGGCAGGGGTGGCAGCAATTCACATTATGCTGCTGTTTGGAATGGAACCCCAAATAGGAGCCTAGGTCAATGTACAGCAGGTACAACAGAACATACCTGTACAGATTTGTGCTCTACACTACAGAAGTTTGTCTGATGGCACATTGACTTAACAAGCTTTGTACTTGTATGTTACAGTCCCTCACCATCTTAAGATCTCGGACTCCTGTCAGAGACCAAGGTTGATAATATTCTTGGTTCCATCCAGAACCTAAGAATTCAACCGGACCTGTAGAAGTGATGAGGATTTTTCATTTTTTTTTTTTAACTTAAACTGAAGACAGTAGAAAAATGAAGAAAAGTTTGCAAACTATAGAACTTTAAACTAGAATCCTAGTAAGAACCAGTCCTATGCCGGTTGCATACATCTCAATACCTTCTCGAAGGATTCAGACACATACCATGGTGTATCCAAGGCAAAAACACAAATAGGCTACACCTGTGCATATATATGTTTGGTAGGGTCCCCCAGTCTCTTCCCTCCAAACCCTCTGAATGCTCCATGACTGATACATCCATCGGAGGGCTCATTGATCAGGTGTCATTTCACGGACATCACTGCTCAAGAAGTGAACGGGTGTGAGCTGTGATATCAATGGAATGACAAGTGATCAAAAAAGCCTTTGAATGGTTGCAGTGGTCACGCACCCTTCAAGGGGAACAGGGGACACTGCCAACATCTTCCTACCACTGTACTAAAATAGAAAATGAACCCATACTTCACTCACCCACCACTACTGTTCCAGAGCTCCAGTGTTCTCCCCCAGTCCCTCACTGATGATTTTAAATTCATGAAGCACATGATGCTGAACATGAGGTCATCAGTGACGGACTGGGGGAACTGGCCATGCTGGATCGGTGGTGATGGGAGAGGTAAGTATGGGTCCGTTTTCTATTTCAGCACAGTGGGAGGTTGGAAGGAGGTCCTGGAGAGATTATATATATATATATATTATATATAATGCAGCCAGTTGTTTCTCATGGGGTTGTCCATGTTCTACCATCTTCTGGTTCTAGCGCCGGCTTCCCTGATCTTCTGCTTTCTCTCCTCTACTTCATTAGTCCTATACCTTTACTTACATCACCATCCAGAGCTCTTCACTTCCAAACGGTGATGTCAATCAGAGGCATGTGACATCATATACACTACTCAAAAAAGTTAGGGATTCTTGGCTTTTGGCTGAAATTTCAGGATGGACATAACATTTCTTGTTTTGTTTTTTATTAAAAAAAATGAGGCCCTCTCAACTTTAGAATGCACATGTCCAGCTGGTCCATGTTTCAGTAGTTTTTGTACAACTTGCTGATCTCTAGCAAGGAGCTTAATGGCAAAATTCCCAAGTGTTTGATCCCTGAATCCCTCAATACATTTAGGGGATCATTTTGAATTGGGATTTAAACAGTCATCATTTTGTTCACATTTTGACATCATGAGACCAAGACAACACCTTACAGTTAATCAACAGTACATCACCATTGCCAGGCTTCAAGCAGGATGCTCTCAGACGGAAGTGGCCACTGAGCTTAGAGTGACATCAGCAGGTTACAAGAGAGATACAGAAAGGCAAAGAGGTGGACGTCTTTTGGCTCCATCACACACTAGTGACCGCTTCATTGTAAACAATACCCTGCAGAACAGGATGATGAATGCTCCATAGCTCCAGGCACATTTAAGGGAAGTGAGAGGCAACCATGTGTCATGTCAGACCATTCGTAACCGTTCACATCAGCCTGGTCTGTCTGCTAGATGACCAGCAAGAGCACCGAACCTGGTTGATGCATAGCGATCTCCTCGTTGTCTCCAGCATAGTTGGCGGTCATCATTTCTGCTTCATCACTGAGGACCACTGGTCCCTTGTCAAGTTTAGATGCTCCCTGGCCCATGCAAGATGATGCCTGGTAATGTGGTCAGGTACTCTTGCAGGTCGTCTACCACGCAGACCATGCTGATGTAAGTGGTTATGAATGCTCTGGCCTGACACTTGGTTGCCTCTCACCTCCCTTAAACGTGCCTGGAGCTATGGAGCATTCATCATCCGGTTCTGGAGGGCATTGTTTACAGTGAAGAGGTCATCAGTGTGTGATGGAGCCAAAGGACAACCACTTCTTTGACTTTCTGTGACTTCTCCAGTCTCTCTGCTACAGCCTGCTGATGACACTCTAAACTCAGTGGCCACTTCCATCCACATCCTGCTTGAAGCCTCGCCATGGCGACGTACTGTTGATCAATTGTAAGGTGTTGTCTTGGTCTCATGAGGTCAAAATGTGAACAGCATGATGAGGAGGACTGTTTAAATTCCAATTCAAATTGATCCCCTAAATTTATTGGGTGATTCAGGGATCAAACACCTGTGGGGAATTTTGCCACAATCTCATTTCATACCTCCTGCATCCAGCTCTGTGTGCTCAGAAGTGGGCGTATGTGATTGTTTGAATTTCATATCATGTGACCCACCAGGCCTTTCCTCTCTGTAGTCAAAAAAAAGGGTCTGTTTATGTAAAGCATTGTGAGTAGCTGAGAGGTAAAGCTTTTGCGTCCAGGCACAAGAGTCCTAGGTTCAAATCCCTGCAGGAACCAAACCTGTGGATTTTTTTTTTCTCTTTATCAATGCACAGACCTGATTGAGGTTTAATTTTTTTTTAATTTATTTGCACTGTTTAACTAATTACTAAGGCTAGGTTCACACGGCTTAACTGCGGGACGTAATTACGTCCCGCAATTACGCCGTGTGGCCGACACTTCGCCGGCCCATAGACAATCATTACTAGCGGCATGTATACGCCGCTAGAAAGTGACCTGTCAATTATCTCCACGCCCGGCGGCTTCGCCGGGCGGAGAGAGGAGACGTAATCCATAGTTCTCTATGAGAACTGTGGATTACCGTAATGAATGGGCCGTTTTCAGCCCGTAATTTGCGCACTTCGGCGCGTAATTACGGACCGAAATACGGCCCATTTTAAGCCGTGTGAACATGGCCTAAGGAGTACAGAGGACGGGAGTAGAATGACAGCACCTGGGGTTTGAACACTCAGTAGCTGCCTGAGAGGAGAAGTGATGTCTGAGCATGTGCTACCAGGACTGAGGAGCTCTCGTCCCTAGTCGTATCCCCTGGAGACGAGCTGTAAACAATGGATCACTAAAGGAGCAGCTAAAACAAAAACGGTGCAGAATTTTTAATAATGATTAAAATGTAATTTGCAAGCTTCCCACGTCAATTTTACTTCGTGGCAAAATCCCTTTAAGCTCCTTGTTAGAGATCAGCAAGTTGTGCAAAAAGTACTGAAACACTGAACTGGACATGTGCATTCATAAATTAAGAGATACTCTCATTAAAAAAAAAAAATAGACATTTTTATGTTTATCCTTAAATTTTAAACAAAGCCCAAATATCCCTGACTTTTGTGATTAGTGTATGTATATATAATTCATCAGTGATCATGTGTCTTTTCTATATAGGGGTGTGTGTGCACAACCAGCCCTGTAGAGGGAGGCTCCATTTGGTCCAAGCATATGATGATAGCAGCCATCCAATCTGCACTATACCATCCTACACTCACCGGCCACTTTATTAGGTACACCTGTCCAACTGCTCGTTAACACTTAATTTCTAATCAGCCAATCACTATGGCGGCAACTCAGTGCATTTAGGCATGTAGACATGGTCAAGACAATCTCCTGCAGTTCAAACCGAGCATCAGTATGGGGAAGAAAGGTGATTTGAGTGCCTTTGAACGTGGCATGGTTGTTGGTGCCAGAAGGGCTGGTCTGAGTATTTCAGAAACTGCTGATCTCCTGGGATTTTTCACGCACAACATCTCTAGGGTTTACAGAGAATGGTCCGAAAAAGAAAAAACATCCAGTGAGCGGCAGTCCTGTGGGCGGAAATGCCTTGTTGATGCCAGAGGTCAAAGGAGAATGGGCAGACTGGTTCGAGCTGATAGAAAGGCAACAGTGACTCAAATAGCCACCCGTTACAACCAAGTTAGGCAGAAGAGCATCTCTGAACGCACAGTACGGCGAACTTTGAGGCAGATGGGCTACAGCAGCAGAAGACCACACCGGGTGCCACTCCTTTCAGCTAAGAACAGGAAACTGAGGCTCCAATTTGCCCAAGCTCATCGAAATTGGACAGTAGAAGATTGGAAAAATGTTGCCTGGTCTGATTGAGTCTTCGATTTTCTGCTGCGACATTCGGATGGTAGGGTCAGAATTTGCGTCAACAACATGAAAGCAGGGATCCATCCTGCCTTGTATCAACGGTTCAGGCTGGTGGTGGTGGTGTCATGGTGTGGGGCATATTTTCTTGGCACTCTTTGGGCCCCTTGGTACCAATTGAGCATCGTTGCAACACCTTGTTGAATCTATGCCACGAAGAATTGAGGCAGTTCTGAAGGCAAAAGGGGGTCCAACCGTTACTAGCATGGTGTACCTAATAAAGTGGCCGGTGAGTGTATATACCTGTCTAGTTGAGAGAGACACAGTTGCTGGTGTGAACAGCTCCTTAGCAGAGCTGGGCTTGTCTCATGGAGCAGCGGGTCAGTCCTCTCCGGTGACATGCCAGTGATGAGAGGCTTCCAGGTGAGCCCGGCCCCAGAAGAGAGCGCAGCCTGCAGCCGTGACATTCCTCAGCGAGCGCAGACATTCCCTCCCTCAGGGCTCAGCAATGCTCTCCTCACCACAGAGTGCAGGCAGCGCCCTGACGGCCTGAGCCCGCTACCCACAGCCGGGGGTGACCGCATGCAGGCGGCACTTACTAGCTTCTCACTGCGGAATGGTGTTATGCTTCGTCCACACCGCGCACCTGAGCTTCAATGGGCTTCTCCCTGTGCTGTGAGACCCGCCATGACAGAGAAGCAGCCCCACCTCCAGGCTCCCAGCACCCGGATATTACCTCATGGAGCAGGATAGGAAGTGGCGGGAATGCACCGCTCGTTCCTAGCCGAGGCCCCGGGCCGTTGTGAGCCTCACCTTGTAGACGGGCGCTGACGGGTACAGCGAGAAAGGATTACTATTCTATAAGGATAACATGTCAATCACCCCCACAGGGGCGTGGCTATGCCTCCAGAACGAGGCGTGACACGCGGCCGTCACCGTTGGCACGTACGGAGGGAAGCTTTGCGCAGCTTGCTGTTTAATGGCGTATCCTAGCAACGCGCCTCAGCCTCCTGTCTTCCCGGCTTCCTCTGCGGGGACGCGCCAGGGCTGCATTGATGATAATCTGAGGGACCCCGGCCACAGCTGGGTGTAGAAGGTGTCCAGTCCCGGACATCATGGAGAACTAAGGCAGTGCGTGTCTTCTTCACCGGCTCAGTACACAGCAGTGGTGAGTGTGCAGGTATTAGTGGCCATCTGGGCAGTGAGGATTACACTACACATTGGCTCGGCGGTTCATGAATATGGTTGCATCTCAGGGAGCGTTCACACAGGGCGATCTGCTGCGCGATTTTGGTGAAGATGTTGTTACACATTTATTGGGGGTTTACTGAAGATTGTTCTACATTAACTTCAATGGGGAAGGGAACTTCTGCACTGAAATCTGTAGCCAATCCTTTCCTGCTGTCAGATATTGGCCTCTCACGTCCAAGGCAAAACAAATCTGCGGTAGAGTTCACCAGAAGCAGGAGTGCACATGATTGTAGGCCAGAGCCAGGAATGAAACCTACAGAGAACAAGTATAATGGAAAGCTTGGAGCTCTTGCGTTTCGATTTACTAACGGCGCTGCAAAATCCACGCCAGAAAGCACGGTGTGAACTTGGCCTTAGTCCACAACTTATCTGTAACAGATCCGTCCCTTGTCAACATGCCCTTATTCAGTTATCTGTAAAGCGGCTGTCTCTGCATAGCTGAACATCGCCGTGTGGCATCCTCAGCATGGTGACATGGCTGCCCATTCATTGGCATCTCCTCATGTAGTCCATTCCCCAGTTCCTATGACCCCAGAGCTGACAGCAGGGTCAGGCCCAGACGACGGCGTGTGAGCTATTGAAGGGGTAGCGTTCACAAATGACTGGGCTTAACCAGTGCGACCAACTCTCCATTCTGAGCTGACACTTGTTCCTGAGATAGGTGCAGGTCCTTCCGTAGAAGTGGCAACCATTAAACTATGATGACATTCTATTGCTATGCCATCAAGCACATGGTGAGAACACCCCTTTAAATAAATCTAAACATGCTTCATAAAGAGTTGTCCAGCGAACCATGTCTTCGCTACTTTCCCTTTAACAACCTGTGTGCTAAGTTGTGATTTAGTTGTTCTTTATGTAGCCTTTCTTCTCTGTAGACAAGCAGCATCTTTTCCGGTTTGAAAACGGTTTCCCTTTGCCCTGCCCACCACTTGCTGATCTCTAAGGCTATGTTCACACGGCTTAACTGCGGGGCGTAATTACGCCCCGCAATTACGCCGTGGGGGCGGGGCGGGAGCGGGGGAGCAAGCGGGGGGCCGGCACTTCGCCGGCCCATAGACAATCACTGCTAGCGGCGCGTATACGCCGCTAGTAAGTGACATGTCAATTATCTCCCCGCCGGGCGGGGAAAGGAGACGTAATCCATAGTTCTCTATGAGAACTGTGAATTACCGTAATGAATGGGCCGTTTCAGCCCTTTAATTGGCGCACTCCGGTTGGGCGTAATTTAACGGGACTCGAAATACGGCCCAACAGCTGTTTGATCCCTGAACCGCCCAATAAATTTAGGGGCTCAATTAGAATTGAGATTTAACCAGTCCTCCTCATCATGCTATTCACATTTTGACAACAAGAGACCAAGACAACACCTTACAATTGATCAACAGTATCTCACCATTGCAAGGCTTCAAGCAGGATGCTCTCAGACGGAAGTGGCCGCTGAGCTTAGAGTGTCACAGAGGGTCATCAGCAGGTTGTATCAGAAAGGCAAAGAAGTGTTTGTCCTTTGGCTCCATCACACACTGAAGGCTGCTTCATTGTAAACAATGCCCTGCAGAACCGGATGATTAATGCCACACAACTCAGGACGTCCACTTCTTTGCCTTTCTGTGACTCTCTTCCATTCTCTCTGTATCTTTGAAACAACCTGCTGATGACACTCTGTGACACTCTAAGCTCAGTGGCCACTTCCATCTGAGAGCATCCTGCTTGAAGCCTGGCAGTGATGAGGTACTGTTGATCAATTGTAAGGGTTTGTCTTGGTCTCATGAAGTGAAAATGTGAACAGTACGATGAGGAGGACTGTTTAAATGCAAATTCAAATTGATCCCTTACATTTATTGGGTGATTCAGGGATCAAACACCTGTTGTGAACTTTACAATTAAGCTCCTTGTTAGGGGCAGTTCACACGGCTTATTCTGGCACTGATTTCAGCCGTGTTGCACGCCATATTTGCGCTCCAATACGGCTGAAATCAGTCCCAGGCATTACGGTAATCTACAGTTCTCATAGAGAACTATGGAGTACGTCTCCTCCTCCCCCTCGGCAAATCCGCCGCGGGGGGAGATAAGTGACATGTCAATTATTTACGGCGTGTACGCGCCGTGAATAATGAATGTCTATGGGGCCGCTCCCGAGCACACGGCTTAGGCCATGTTCACACGGCTTAAAATGGTCCGTATTTCAGTCCGTAATTACACGCCGAAGTGCGCCAATTACGGGCCGAAAACGCCCAATCATTACCGGTAATTCGCATTTTCTCATAGAGTAAACTATGGATTACGTCTCCTCTCCCCGCCCGGCGGCCCCCGGGGGGAGTATAAATTGACATGTGAATTATATCGGCGTATACGCGCCGCTGGCAATTCAAGTCTATGGGCCGGCGAAGTGCCGGCCCCTGGCTCAGTCCCCCCGCTCCCCCCCCCCGCCCCCGTCCAAACGGCGTAATGGCGGGGCGTAATTACCCCCTGCACATACACCGTGTGAACATGGCCTTAATTGCAGGGCGAAATCCGTCCCCGCAATTACGTCGACGATAATCCGTGTGAACATTACCTTAGAGAACAGCAAGTTGTACAAAAAGTACTAAAACACTGAACAGTTGCATATGTGCAAAAAAGTTGTATAAAGTTAAGATGCTCTCATTTAGTACATTTAAAAAAAAAAATTCAAGAAATGTTATGATCATACTGAAATTTTAACTAAAAGCCAAATATCCCTAACTTTTTGTGAGTAGTGTACAGTCATGGCCAAAAGTTTTGAGAATGACACAAATATTATATTTTCACATGATCG
Organism: Phyllomedusa bahiana; assembly: GCA_025379985.1. Classification (NCBI taxonomy): domain Eukaryota; kingdom Metazoa; phylum Chordata; class Amphibia; order Anura; family Hylidae; genus Phyllomedusa; species Phyllomedusa bahiana. The sequence continues at coordinate 187,102 of JAODAL010002589.1, forward strand.
GGTTGCCCTCTGGTTTTTTATGTGTGTTTGTCAGATGTTTTTATCACATACAGAAATACAAGTGCAATCATATTATGATTAACAAAAGCTTTTATTGACAAGAATGAGTTAATGCAAACAAGTCAATATTTTTCAGTGTTGACCCTTCTTCAGGACCTCTTTCAATTCCCCGGCATGCTCTCAAATCAACTTCTGGACCAAATCCTGACTGATAGCAGTCCATTCTTGACAATCAATGCTTGCATTTGCACAATTTGTTGGTTTTTGTTTGTCCACCCGTCTCTTGATGAATTGACCACAAGTTCTCAATGGGGTTAAGATCTGGGGAGTTTTCCCGGCCATGGACCCAAAATCTCTGTTTTGTTCCCCTGAGCCATTTTGTTATCACCTTTGCTTTATGGCAAGGTGCTCCATCATGCTGGAAAAGGCATTGTTGATCACCAAACTGCTCTTGGACGGTGGGAGAAGTTGCTCTTGGAGACATTCTGGTACCATTCTTTATTCATGGATGTGTTTTTAAGGGGAAGAAAATGTTAGAGAGCCGTTCCCTTGGGTGAGAAGCAACCCCACACATGAAAGGTTTTTTTGGAAGCTTTACAGTTGGGATGAGACAAACTTTTGGGAAAGCCCCACCCCCCTTTTCTTCTCCGAACAACGTTTTCCAGATGTCCCAAACTTTGGAAAAGGGGGTTCATCAAGAAAAATGACTTTACCCCATTCCCAGCAGTCCCTCCCTGAAAACCTTTTCCCGAATAACAGTCTGTTTCCCCGATGTTTTTTTGGAGGGGAATGGGGTTTTTTTGCTGCCCCCTTGACACACATTTCGTGCAAAGCACCCCACACCTCCTGCTGCCATTCCTTTAACAAGCTCTTTCACTTCGGGAGCCCGATTCCGAACTGAAACACTTTTAAGAACGGTTCCCTGGCGCTTTGGTGGCTTTCTGGGCCCCTGGACCTTTTTTGGGAAAAATTGGAACCCCTTCCTTGAATTCCTTGGGTTAAGCATAGATTGGTTTTACTGAGGTTTCAATCTTTCTAGCTGCGATACCCTTCCCTGTTAGGGGCCCTTTTGTGCATGCAAGGATGACTGCACTGTTTTTTAGAGATAACCCCTGGTTAACAGAAAGAAACAAAGATGCCAAGCCCCCAGCCTCCTTTTAAAGGTCCATGGTGTATTCTTACTTTTAAACATGACAGATTTATCTCCCCGCCCTGTCCTCAACAACACCCCCACCTTTTGTTAAAAGGGGCAATCACGAAACAATGTTTTCTGGGCCTTTTAAGGCAGGCCTGCAAAGAAGTGGAAAAGTGTTTTTGGGGGGAAAAAATTCATTTTTCTAGGGGAAATATGACTTTGCAAAATTTAATTTCTGTTAAGCGAAACCCCTTTTAACATTCTGGGGGTAAAACAAATTGCCCTTATAAAACCTATTCATAGACTTTGTAAAGTTAACATTTGTAAAATTTTAAAAACTTTGGCCCCTTACTGTAAATTTGAAAAAACGTTTTCACTAGCCCGGGCCCCCTTTTCCCTTTCCCGGCTTTCTGTCAGTGCTTTTGAGCTGAGTCCGGAGCGAAACCTATTTTTAGGAGTCAAAGTCACCTAAAAAAAGGACCGACTCCCAAAAAAATAAAAATGAGTTTTGGTTTCCCGTTATTTTTAATCAGTCCGAGAGCAAGATAAATTTGGGGCTTGCCCGGGTCCTGCTTTCCCCTATCTTTATTATCGATGATTTTTTAAATTTTGAAAAGTATTTGAAAGACTTTGGGGCAGGGAAAGTGGTTTTCCCAGGGGAAAGATTTTCCCCTCCCATAGCAAACAATTGACCAGATTTTACAACATTTTTTTTCTTTCTTTCAAAGAAGTAGAAAAGTTTAACAGTTCATCAATACGAATGTGCTGAGGCAAATTTCCTTTTTACCTTTACATGTTAGAGATGTTAAACCCCTTGGTCCCCCTTTTTCCCCCAACCCAAGTTAGCGTAGGGAGGCCGTTTTTCTAGCCCGGAAATAAAGAGATCAAATGGAGGTTTTTTTATGAAAAGGGGGATCTAATGGAGGCGAAATCCATCACTTTAAAAATGCGCCATGTATGAGGGGGTCGGAGTTAAGGGGGAAAATTTAGGAGTCGGAAACTTTTGGGGTTTACTGACTTCCCCAGCCCTCGAAAAAAAAGCCCTTTAAGTATTCTAGGCAGGACCTGAAAAAATGTAAGCCCACAAAATTTGGGAAAAAGATTTTACCCTTTTTAAATTTATGTGTTTTCTCTTGTCATTGTCTTTCCCGTCCCAAAAAAAAAACCCCTTTTTTTTCAGCCTGTCCAAAAAACAATAGAGCAATCATTACCTACTATTTGTGATAAGTCTACATGCATATAAGCAGGAACTACAGTAAGGTCATATTAGTCCCGCCCCCGCCAAAACAGGAGGGTTTTTTTTTTTTCTTAACAAAGCTTTAGAAGGGCCCAAGCGTTTTTGCAAATTTTAAATTGCATAGGACTGCAAAAAGAAAAAATACTGCCAATAATTCTAAAAAAATAGTTTTTCAGGAATATTGATTTTAACAAAAATACTCCTTTCTTATGGAAGTGTCCCTATTTCTGTATTGCCCTATATGAAGGATATATACATGCACATAATAATATTATTCATGAACTGGTATAAAGTCAGCTTCCCATTGGTGGTTCAGTGTGTTAGGCTATATCTCCACAGCATAGCAATACGATCGTATTGTCAACGTTTTTAGGATTTTAAAACCGTCGAAAATACAATCGTTCAAGGAGGCCCCTTAGACTACAATAGAAAACAAATGACCTGTAGTCTCCACAGGTTCCTTTTTCTCTGCTCGTCTTTCGCCGCTGGCGGTTTTAGGCTGGGCTGTGGAGTCGGAGTCGTGGAGTCGGTGCCTATTTTGCAGGAGTCGGAGTCGTCATAAAAGAGACCGACTCCCAAAATATATAATAAGTTGGTCCAGTTAGTTCGATGCAAAGAGCAAGAGGACTTGGGTCCGACCAGTGCTACTGCTCCCATATCTTCAGCCTCATCACATGAGGAGTGTAAGTGATGACATGGAGCAGGCAAAGCGCTGCCCCAGGGGAATTGATTCTGCTCCCATGGCAAACAGATTTCAGCAAAATTTTTCACCTGCTTTCAAAGAAGTAGAATTCAACCATTCATCAAAACTGACTGTGGCTGAGGCAATTCCTTTATACCCTGACATTTTTAGATTTGTTACCCCTGAAGTCACTGCTTTGCCTCAACCCAAGTTAGTGTAGAGAGGCCGTTATCTAGCCTGGAAATAATGAGATCAGATGTGAGGTCATGTATGCAGGATCTGATGGAGCAATACTATTTCTCAGAACAAATTTAGAGACTCCACAAATATTCCTTCAGTGTTTTGCATATTTACAATTTTTTTGTGTTCTAAAGTCATATCCAATAAATATATTTTACACTGAAAGCAAAAGGTAACAATTTTTCTGAATTTGACTTCACTCCAATCTCACCATCACACCTTTTTACATGAGGCTACTGTAATTTTTTAACATCATCTTACCCATCTTAGACATAAATGTGACTTGAAATTTTTAGCACTGCTCGTTCGGGTTCTTTCCTTAACTGCATTGTTACTGTTTTGCTCCTAAAAATAAAAAAATGTTAATTTTTATTTTTTGTTATTGGGGGAAAAACCCCCTTTGGTTTTCAGCACCCCTGAGCCTTCTGGGCTCTAATCCAATTCAAGCATGTTTTGACCAAAATCGCCCCAGGCCCTTTTCTACACATCCCAAGTTGGTGCAACTGGACGGGATACAAACGTTTTTTCTTCAACTCTCCCCACAATGTTCAAAAATCAAAACATTGTTACCCTTTTTTTGCATGCCTGTTTCTACCAAAAAGCTTGATTTTTGAATCATAGGTGATAACAGCCTATGTTACCATTTTACTACAGAAAGTTATCACTTAAAACATGTGCCATGTAGAGGGAGTCAGGAGTGGGAGTTTGGGAAATTGAGGAGTCGGATCCGGCTTTTGGGTTCCCACTCCACACCCTGGTTTTTAGGAACATGTTGTAAAAATAGCCTGCCCCTTGGAGTTTTTTTTTGTCTTCCCATACAATAATTGATGGGGGGATGACAAAAGACGAGAACCGACCTGTTTTTTGTTAAAACTGACAAAACTGCGGTTCCTGATCGGAGAAAAAAACGCCTTTTGGGCCCTTTTTTGTCCGATGCTTTTAGCTTTTCCTTATTTTTCTGTGCTTACTTTTTTTGGGGTAGGATTCAAATGAAGAGCTGCTTCCACATCTGCAATTACCTCTATCTCCGCCCCTCTTTTAATAATAATAATAATAATAATAATAATAATCTTTATTTCTATAGCCCAACAATTCCGCAGCACTTTAAAAAAATTCAAGGGTAAACAACAGTCATTACACTTAAAAGACTACGATAGACACAAGGTGGGGGCCCGCCGTGAAGCTTACAATCTATTGGTGATGGGTGAAACATACGTAAAATGCCAAGTTTTTTCAAAGTCCGGCCAGTTTTTTATAAATAGGGGGGGTTTACATGAAAAATGGATGAACCTGCCACCCAGACATAATCAAAACAAAAGTCCTTGAGTCCCAATGCAGGGGGTGACAGATGTTTTGAACAGTTAGGGATCTTGGGGGCCAACCGGAAATTTTTTTCAGGGCCCCTCTTAAAACTGTAGGGGGTGAATGTGCCTGATCGCCCCTACAATTTCCCAAAAACTGGTGCCACAATGTAAAACTTTTAGGGGGGGCATGGGATTTTGGGTGATGAGGAAATGTAGTCGATACATCAGCAGAGCGGAGAACACGGGAGGGGGGTAGACAAAACAGGGGGAGCAGCGCTGGGAGGCTTTAGGGGTGAGAGCGCTTTTATACTTAACCGTATGATTGGGAAAACCCGTGCAGTACTGCACAGGGGGGGGGGGAGAGGCATCAGTAAGCGGCTGGAGAAAAGCAACCCGGCGCTGCATTTTGGACAGATTGGGGGGGGAGGTTTGAGAGAGGAACCGAAACAAGGGGTTCAGAGTCAAGACAGAAAGAATAAGACAGTAATAGAGTTTGAGGGGCGTTTCCACAGTAGAAATGGCGGATTTTTTTAGATTTCTTGAGGTGCAGGTGACAGGGGCGGCAAGGGATTGGGTATAGGGTGAAGGTCAATCAGAATCCAATATAACCCCTAACAGCAGGCCTTCGCCTAGGAAAAATGGTGGGACACATACAGAAACAGAAATAGCAGGGGGGTTGGTTTTAGAATTCCCCCCCTGC